>VZTL01011006.1:0-19450 GCA_013400535.1 Scopus umbretta
CTGTGAGCTATATTAAAGCATAACTAAAAAACTGCATACATTTGTGCTGACCATTCAAGACCCTTCACAAAAAACAGCTTGCTCTTACTCCAGGCTGAGGGACTTTACTCCCTGATAAGCCATGAAACATTAGAGAAACTGTTTTACAAATATGGCTGCTACCTACAATTATCATAAGACAATTGGAAACAATAGTTCTCTCTGCCCTGTCCATCAGTTTATTCTTTTTTGTGACATGCCTTGCTGTCCCCATGCACGAGGTAGATCTGCTTGCTATGCCTGTTAGATTGGACCTTCTCCTGATACTTTAGTTTTATTTCTAACATGCTTGTCACTGACATAAGTCCTTAACCACATACAAGTCCTATTTTAAAACATTCCTAACCATGCAAACAAACAATTAAGTTTCATTACAGAAAAGCACAGGTTTATACTCGTGATTTTTTTTACTATTCCTTAATACAATCTATTGCCAGTGGTAATTCATATAATATACCATATATCATACCTTGACATGGTATGATATATGGATAACAATGGTCACTAGTGAAAAGGGCTCCTTTTGAACCTTCCAAGAGGCACATACTAATTAAATAACAAATTCTTTCATGTGGATTGAGGATGGCCTTAATCTGCTAAGATTATCTGGGACACACCTATTTAGGAAGATCTTCTTAAATTATATAAAAATGTTACTCTCCTGAAAACACAAATTAAAACCAGTGCCTGCTTTTACTTACATAACAATAAAAAAAAAAATTGATTGTCTTTTCAGTTAAGACAAAGATTTATGTTCATTGTTAGTATTAAACTCTCTCCAGTCTGGTGAGAATGAAAAACTTGATAGCACTCCATTTCCAAAAGAAACAAAAAATGTAGCAATGCAACATGATTTGTACAGAAAACTGAGCGGGCATGCTTTACTTATGTCAGATATATTTTGTTCATTTCTTTTTAAATATACTTTTGGAGCTGAAGGAAAAAAAAAAGGAAAGGAAAAAGGAAATCCAAAGCCTATCTTGATATAATGGTGGTAGAGAAGAAAATAATACATGGACTAGCTAGTAATTATTCTACAGAAGATACCTCCTGGATTCAGGGTCCTACTTCACCCCTCTTCACTATGCTATCTGAGCATCTTCTAGTAGTGCAGCAGGTGATGTGACTAACATCCATCATATGAGAACAGTACAGGCACCTGGTCTTTAGGGAATTAGTGATAGGTATCTGAAGTGTGATACAAGTTGAATTTTTCCAAGAGTAAGGCGAGGGGGGAATCTTCTGTTGATACACTTAGAATTTGAGAAAAAATTTCCTCAGATGTACTGGAAAGGTTTCTGTATTCATTAACATTTGAATTGCCATCTTTATTAGTAAGTACAATTGAAGAACTAACACATAATGCTGAAGCAAGACAAGATACTTGGTGGATCTAACTTTGGGCCTTAAAATAAAGCATATGCTGAAACAGTAAATATGAACCAGGCATGAAGAGGAGAAAATACTGAACAATAAACTTATTAAATTTCAGCATTTGGAATTCACCTTGTGCTGGTTAGTTCTATATACCATCCAAATATGAAATGCTATTTTCTCTTAATAATGTTGATCTGCTTTGAAACAACAGTGAACTAATCTTTATATAAAAAAGCAAAATAGATTCTGGATTACATCAGAGACATGAAATACAAATGGATGTACTAAGACCTCTAAAAATGTGTGAAGGTGCAAAAGTCCACACAGTTGTACACATTCTCCATCCTGATTATTCAACAGTTCTGTTGATATATGTTCTACATAGTGATGGATATATATGTGCCTCCAGCTGGTTCAATATTTTCTTGATAAGCTTGATAGGCAAGAAAGGTTTCTTTTGAGTTATTTCCAATTTTTGTTTGCTGAGGCAGGAGTCTTGGTCTCTTATTATTAGAGACAAGCACTGTTCAGTTGTGTTGCTCTGCTGGCTAAGCGTTAGCTAGACTCTCAACTTTGATACTAATAATGAAGACTTGTATAAGTAAAGTAGTTCTACCTTTCAGTGTGTTTTTCACAAAACACAGAATTGAAAATGTCCATATTACTGAAAACTATTAGCTGTAGTTTGAAGTAATTTCTCTCTTTCTGCAAGGATTTTTTTTTAAAGAAACAATACTATTAAAGCATTTAACTTGTCTTACTGCCAGATAATTATTGTGTTACTGTTTAGTTCAATATTTGAGTTTACTTAATTTTATTGTTTCCTTTCATATAAGTTAAGGGAGACAGATATTCTGAAATTCAAGGACAGGAATATTTCAAATGCAGTTATAGACTAGGTTCAGGAACCAATTCTGTATCTTTTAAGACACTAAAAAATACAAGATTCAAAGCTGGGAGGTATGTAGTCACTTGCTTCATATATCCAAAAAAACCCCCAAAACAAACCTATTCCAATCACATAAGAGAAGACTAATCAAAGCATGGGAAAAATTGTTAACTGCACACTGCAGATTGGTCTGGCTTCTCAACAGCCCAAGACAATACAAGCCATAGCTAACTGCAGTCAAAACCTCTCAGGAAGATTTTATTCCCAATAATAAGCAAAAGCCAAGCAACAGAGCCCAAAGAAAAAAATAGCACCAAACTCTTGCAAACTTTTTTCAAGCAGGGCAGCAGTACAATCACATAATATGGAGAAGAAAACTCTTCTGCCTGGGGATCATCCCCTTTATCCATCCTTTTCTGAACCACTCCTTTCTCAGAAAGCCATACAGCTCTCCAATCCTTCTAGGGTAGGACCTATTTAAGTCTTTCCTGACCTTTGTGTACCCGTAACACTGTACATGAACATCAAACAGCAAAGAAATTTTATAGGAAGAAATTAATAAAAATCGTGTCAGGAGGCTGGAGATTCAGAACATCAATAGAGCCCAAGAAAATTCTAGATGGAGTGTTATTATAAATATAAACAAAGTATTCTGATATTGTGATGTTCTGCTCTATGTCTATTAGCACAAGGCTGAATTTTAGTACTAATAATGGACTATACACAGAAGTACTTCCCCTCGCCCCCTAGTCTGCTTCTCATAATAGACCCATAATAGAAAATCTCCAGCTTTGCAAGAATTATTAGCGCAAGGAATTCTAGATGAACTGTTACACTTAGAACAAAAATATTCTTTTTTTGTTGTTTTAATCACAAGCTTTATAGAAGCTGGGTGAGTGGAAGAAGGACAAAAAGAGTGAAGCAGGGAAACACCATTAAGGCCTGTGAGTTACTTACCAGTGTGGAAAAGGGACAGGAGAGAATCTGAGCAGTTAAAGATTCTGAGCTTTGCCAAGTTAAAACAGTAGAACAACAAACCAAAACATAACCTAGCCAGGGTGAAAAACAATAGGTTTTGTTGTCTCTACATTTTTGAAAGAAATTAAGACTCATGTCTGATGCACAGACACAGCTTGGTGAAAAGAAAGTCTGACACACAAGAAATTAAAACATTACATTGTAACTGAACACACTTTCCATGGTAAGTTTACATCTCTTCCAGCTCTAAGGGAACATCAGGAGGCATATTTGACCCATGGCTCTGTATAGTAAATTAGTCATAAAAAAAGCAGGGTTCCACCTAAACTCTAGGGACTACAATTTATATGCTATTAGTAAGTCTGAATACTGCGTTTTACTAAGAATAACAACATAGGCAAGGAGACATTCAGAATAACGAAGCAAGATGTGACAAGGAATGGGTCTTCAAAAAAAACCAGTAGAAAACAGAGAAGACTAGGCTTGCTCCAAAAAAGCTGGGGATGCCACTTTAGATGTGGAATGCCACTTTAGACATGGAGTACTTGCAGTTCCTTCACTTGTTATTTTGAAGCCTCAACTCAGAACCAGCTTTCAAATCTTTGAAAGGCTTGTGTTGTACTTGTACCTGTACCAAATGAACTTCTAAATAAGCAGTAGAGACTAAAAATGAACCAATGATAATTTTGTATGTCTGTATTAACAACCCCAAAAAAGAGAGTGTTTGCTTTTAAAGATCTAAATAGAAGGTATATCAGAGATTCTTCCCATTCAGTGCACACTGAAAAAAGCACATAGAAAACACAATTGTCCAAACTGTATTGTGAATTTGAATTTAGAATACATGTCATCCTTACTGCCTCCTTGACCAGTGAATACAATCCTTCCTAATGTTTTGGAGGAGTCTGAGATGGCGCCTGTACAATTTGATTTTGTGTAAAAATACACACCAAATCTGATTTCTGCTACATTAAGGAGTTCTCTGGTAAAATATATGACGCATGGAATGAAATAAGCTGTAGTTCTAGAATGAGTCTTTAAGCTTACTTCCTTTAGTACTTGACCACTAATATTAAAGACTACTGGATCAAAATACAGTTTTAATTGGATATATAGGACATGATACAGTGGTATAGTTAAACCACAGGTTAGATGCTAAAATATAACATTGATTTGTATTCTTTTACTGGAAATATTTGTAATATGAAACTAGTATACAATACACTCATTTTTAATGCATATTCAGTAGAGAGGAAAGCTACTGCTGTCACCAGCTTATACTCAAAGTCCATTCACCAAACAAATGCTAGATTAATTGGTTTGCTGTTTCACAGACTAAAATAAGATTACAGATGAATCTAATTCTCACTAATAGTGACGAAATGTTGTTTATACAGTCATTTCTTAGATTGCTTATTGCTAATGCATGCACACACAAAATTGGCCTGCCAGAATTTTTTTTAAAACAGCCTGAAGTCTAATAGTTTAATGAATTTTGTTATGTGCATGAACTTGTCTAAGAGCACAAAACTTTGGTTCCATATAAAAAACTTTCTGTTCTTATTGGCTGAAATGTTTGCACTAATAGGAACAGAATGGACAGAGAAAGGAAATTTAATTTTGCAGATAATTTTTAACATTCTTGGTTCTCAGGAAAAAGAGGAAATGAAAGATGGGAACATAAAGGAATAAAACAGCCTGGAAGAATCCAGTTGGAAGATGTAAATGCAACAAGAGAAGAGGGTTGAACTGGAAAAACATGAGGGATGCCAGGCAGGAAGATATCTGAAGCCAAAAGTCAAACCAGTTGAAAAGTGACAACTGCAAGAAAATACAATCGTAGTATTTCATTCAGATGTTGCTCTAAAACTCAAGTTTGGAAATAGTTAAAGCACAGAGAGACTACATAGGGAGAGGGACAGTTTTGATCAATTTCATTTAAAATACTACATGTTTTAATCACAGATAATATGAGGCTCAGAAGGACATTTCAGTATACACATTCTGGAGGATTCATGTATGAAAAGAATTCCTGAAATGTAAAGATTCCTTCATGTCAACATTCTCACTCATTTTTACCAAAACCTACACTTACCTCATGACAACAGTGGCCTGATTCAGATTTCAACTTATATGAACAGGACTCTGACCTAACCAGATCAGCTCTCACTACATTTTGTAAAAAGAATTTTGATATAATGTAGAAATGTTGTTCTTGAAAAGAATTTAGAGTGGGTTCATGCAAATGTAATTTCATCACTACTAAGTGCAATCTATTAGTCCTGCTGCACTTACTTTTTGGCCAGTGAAAACATAAGCTCTGGAGATATACTCTAGATCTTCATTTGCCAAAGTGAAGATACTTAATCTCAATAACCTTGAAAAATTGAACCAGTCTGAGAAAGCAGCAGGAAGTACTATTGGTTCCTCTAAAGCAATAAAATCTTTAAACAGCCTGCATAGTGTAAATCACCTTAGGTTCTTTCAAATGTCTGCATATTAAAAAAAAATAAATTCAGTAAAATCTGTGAGTTTAACAAATAGGTTATAAAAACTAACACAAACCCTTCACTTGCTTTCCTTCAGGATATCTGTCAAAGATAGATGCTTCTTATTGTCTTTGGTTTTCTTCCAAAGAACTGAATTGTCTTTTTTTCTTTCATGTGATTTGAATGTGCTAAAAAATGAGCATTTTCTCTTATGCTTGTCAAAAGCCATGCTGCTGGGATACATGGATTCTTAAGTGCTTGTGCATTTAATGATCTCTCCTTCTCAATTTCTTTCAATCCAAAATCATGCACACTGTCAAAATTTTCTCATTTCCTAGTTCCAACTTTATGCTAATCTTTATCATACCAAAAACGGGATCAAATTATATTCTTGAAGTTTTTTAATTATCAACCAGTTTCCTGGTTGTGATTTCCACTGGAAAACCAGTAGCCTTTTGTATGTGTTCTCATTGCCATGCTTCTATTATAATTTTTTTCTTCTCCATTTTTTCTAGACTTTTTTCTTTTTACCTCCAGTTCCTTTGTATCCCATTCTCCTTTTCTCCTTTTCTTTATCAGAAATCCTCCCATGAGTTCCCCTGCCTCCCTGACTTAATCCCTGATTGTACAAGTAGTAACCCACAAGAGAAGGGAGATTTCCCAAGAGCTGCACTGATAGCTTTCATGTTTTGGTTACGTGCAATTCTAGAACTTCAGCACATTTTGTCTGGACACCTTTTTCCAGATTTTGCTTGACTAATTCATTCATGTTGGATGTGGAACCCAGTGATAGCAAGGCAAGCAGTTTCAAAGATTCAATACATTACATACGTCACAAGCCCAAATCCAAACTTGAAACTAACACAGTAAGGGAAATGTAGGGATATGAGGGCAGGTATACATCTATCTGAATGTAAAACATTAAGCCAGAAATTGATTCCTCAAATGTTGTTCAAGTTTTCTGGGCACAGAGTATTTCACCAGAACACAAGCAATACAAGTTACATTAATGTGGTTACAGTAAATAAGAGTATCAATGAATTTTACACCCCTAAAAGTTATTTCCCCAGCAATCAGGCAACCGAGGACAAGTCTTCATTGAAATCCTGTGTAAACTTTGTGATATCAATGGTCCAAATAGACTCCCATTCAGAGTCAGGGTTGCCTTTTAGGTCTTTTTTGTTTCTTTACAGTCAGAATGTACACTTGGACTAGTATGAAAAGGCAGTAGGTTGCAACAAGATGACAATGTGAAAGTATCAGAGACAGAGCAACCCTTCTCCTTATCTACACTTCCTTGACAAAACCTTAAGACTTTGCAGGCAGGCAAGAAGATTCATTTGTTATACGGAAAGACACAGTCACAATAAGTCACAACTTCCTAACAGTTGACATAAAGTTGACTGCAACTGGACAAATTTCTGAAATCCAGACAAGAGGATTGTTTGAAACCCTCTGCTGCAGGTCACTACACTTTTCCAGTGAACAGAAGCTGTTATATCCCGCCTTTCATTGATTTACCATTACTGAATGGATTCCTCATTTTAACAAAACATATCATTATATTCTAGATAAGCCTCTGACAATTCTTTACACTAACCTATGGAATTCAATTGCCACCATTAATTTCACTCTGGTATTTATCAGCAGAAGATTTTTTTCCTGCAAAAAAACCTGTATTTAATTGAATAGTTTAAAGAGCTCCAAAACCACATACAAAAGATGAGGGTATAGCTAATAGCTTTCAAATACACTTAAAAGCTTGAATCATTAGCAGTTCCTTAAACTAGGAGTTTTTAAGTGCAAACCAGAATTTATTGCAAGCTAGTCTTAATAGTGAAATTTTTCACATTTAAATGTTTCCTCAAATCTAAGAGGCAGTTACTATTCTGTATTTAGGAATAAAACCTGTACTTTATGGTTTCCTTTCACTTTTCCAGTTTTTGGCATTCCTGGAGTATCACATACATCCATTCCTCAATTTAATCTCTGAGCACGAACATCTTAAACACATTTATCCTCACAATTTTCTTAAAAGGTAAATAAATCCAACTCTTCACATTTTACAAAAAATCAAGGCATACAATTCCAGAAGAACTTTTATGCTATAATGCCATTTCAGATAAGATAGTTTTGGCTCCCTGTGTGTTAGAAGAAAGAAGTATCCAGTGATGCAGTAGTGCAGTAACTAAAAGTAGATCACAGTCCTAGACACAGCACACAAGTGGAGGTGAGGGAATCTCATTTCTAACTCTTACCTTTGCAGAGTTTGAGATTTCCATGAGAAGTGAAACAATTTCTGTAGATGACCCGCTGCAAAAAGCCTCGGTGATAAGCAATGAATTACTCTTGAGGAATATACAGGTTTAAATCAACTACATGAGGGACTACCCAATTTATTTGTATCCAATCACTGGGCTATTGAATGAAGACAGTGGTATTTACCACCATTTTTCCTCCAATCAAAGAAGTTCCGCACATGGCTGGGTACAGACTAGGTATGTATGTCACAAGATCAAACACTACAATTGAAAAATGAATGGAGAATGCCAAACTTAGTTGCTCTTAGCCTATCCAAATAAAAGTGGATAAATAGATTCTTAAGATTTTAAAATCACTGCCTCTTACTCACATGGCAGTAGAAAACAATATCACACTGACAACCTGTTAAATGGCACCATTAACCTGAGATTATCAGTGTTTAGGAAAAAGGCAAGAAGGGATACAGTGCAATATACTTTTTCAGAATGAAGATGAATGTCAAAAAAATTAGGGAAAACCTCTGCTTCAGTTCTTCAAAGAAGCTAAGGTTGCAGAAATCAATGGTAAGATTACTATCAATATGTTTGGAACAGGTCCAAAATTATTATCTCTGACATTAACATAAAGAAATTGCAGCTGTTTGCATTTATATTTCATTGTGGCAACAATGGGAGAATGTACTAGGACAGAACACAGTTAACCCTTTCTCTGGCATGCTTTACATGAATAGCTTTTTAAATTCTTTATCTTTGTTTCTGGAAAAATATATTATGGTTTTGTTTTGTTTTGGTGGTGTGTGGTGTTTTGTTTTTTTTTTTTTTTTTTAATTCAATTAAACAAGTCTGTCTGGAACCACTGAAAAAAATATGGCATTTTAAATTATTCAGCAAGTGAAGCTGTTGTCTAAACTCTATCACCCTTAACCATGAAGTAAGGATGCAAGAGCTTCTTAAGGAGTAAGAAGCTTTCTAAAAAAAACAACTATATAATATACTATAAACTTTAAAGATAATAAAAATTGAAGGTCAAATCCTGAAAGTTCTGTTTGTCTTTTTAAAGAAAACTTCTATTGACTTCAGTGGAAATTTGTTAAGTTAAACAAGGCTAAACATCTCCAGATCAAATCTATGAATTCAAATTAAACAAAAATGCAATACAGTACAATGCTGGTGGCAGCCAAGATTCAGATACTTTTACTTTGGGTCAGAGTGCATGACCTCAGTCTTGAATTATGACTTAAAAACCTGAAGCAATATTTAACCTTTACTTTGATGTTGTGCAAGATGACAGCTACTGTACAACCCATAAATACAGAGTATTTAGTAAGATAGATGACATACCTATCAGACGAATGACTAAAACTAGTAATTACACTGGTTGTGGACTTACTCCTGGATGGGTTTTTAATAATTTCTGCATATCATTACACACCACAAATAGTTTTACTCTAACTTATTAGAAATCACAAAAAAGTTTGTTAAATTCTGAATAGACCCATGAAGTTTTGCAGTGCCTATTAGAAAACTGTACAAACCAAAATAAGAATATTTGTGTGTATTGGGTTTGCATGGCAAGGTTTTGGGAGCAGAGAGGCTACAGGGGTGGCTTCTGTGAGAAGCTGCTAGAAGCTTCCCCTATGTATGATGGAGCCAATACCAACCGGCTCCAAGACAAACCCGCTGCTGGCCAAGGCCAAGCCAATCAGCAACGGTGGCAGCACCTCTGAGATAACATATTTAAGGGGAAAGAAAACCCCAAAACAACAAAAACCTGCACAGCTGCAGCTGGAGAGAGGAGTGAGAATATGTGAGAGGAACAACATCAAGGGCAGTGAAGAAGGAGGGGGAGGAGGTGCGCCAGGCACCGGAGCAGAGGTTCCCCTGCAGCCTGTGGTGAAGACCCTGGTGAGGCAGGCTGTCCCCCTGCAGCCCATAGAGGTTAACAGTGGAGCAGATATCCACCTGCAGCCCCTGGAGGACCCCATGCTGAAGCAGGTGAATGTCTGAAGGAGGCTGTGATCCTGTGGGAAGCCCATGCTGGAGCAGGTTCCTGGCAGGACCTGTGGACCCGTGAAGAGAGGAGCCCACGCTAGAACAGGTTTGCTGGCAGGACTTGTGACACCATGGGGGACCCACGCTGGAGCAGTCTGCTCCTACAGGACTACACCCCANTCTGCTCCTACAGGACTACACCCCATGGAAGGGACCCACGCTGGAGCAGTACATGAACTGTAGCCTGCGGAAAGGACTCACACTGAAGAAGTTCATGGAGGACTCTGTGGGACATCATGTCTCCTGTGGGACAGACCCCATGCTGAAGCAGGGGAAGAGTGTGGGGAGTCCCCCCTGAAGAGTAAGGAACATCAGAGACAATGTGTGATGAACTGACCGCAACCCCCATTCTCTGTCCCCCTGTGGGGGAGGAGGCAGAGAAAATTGGGAGTGAAGTTAAGCCCCAGAACAAGGGAGGGATGGGGGAAGGTGCTTTAAGATTTAGTTTTTATTTCTCATTATCCTACTCTGATTTGACTGGTAATGAATTAGATTTCCCCAAGTTGAGTCTGTTTTGCCCATGACGGTAACTGGTGAGTGATCACTCCTTGTCCTTATCTCAACCCATGAGCTTTTTGTTGTATTTTCTCTCCCCTGTCCAGTTGAGGAGGTGGAGTGATAGAGCAGCTTAGGTGGGTACCTGGCATCCAAGCCAGGGTCAACCCACCACATTGTGCTATTTACATACTGTGATAAATAATGCAACAAGCTAAAACGTGAATGGAAATGAGAAAAAAGAAAGCTAATATGATATTAAGTGCTCATAGTGTAACATCTATTTCCCAGTCTTCCTGTATGTTTTTGGTCTATTCCAGAATACACAATTTGTCAAAAAATCCACTCTGCTTTACAGGGTATATTTATGTAGTTCAGATCATGAAGTATGAAAAAAAAAGTCCTAGCCTGTATAAATGCATATGAATACTGTGCTCATTCTAGCAAAGCAATTTTCTAGTTGTTTGTTGAATAACCTTCAAATAATAGGGTTAAGAACAAAATGACAGTAAAAATTTTTTACTAGGCATAAACACAACTGAATCCCCCTTTCAGAGAGTGGAAAGCTGAAGTAACTCCCCTGAATTTATAACTTGTGTGAGCCTTAATAATAAGAATTAAACAACAATTTACTACTTCTGTAATCATTCCAGCACTCTTTACAACACAATTTTTTTTTTCATCTAGTACAGAAGGTTTTGAAACAAACCTAAAGATCTAAACACAACTGGAGTTTGCAGATATCTGCATTTGCATCTTCCAGTTAGTCCCATTTTTGTTGCAACCCATTGAAATATACTCTGAAAAATTCAGGAAATTTGAAATCAAATCCATATATGAACTTTACAGCTGGGGATGTTTTAGTTACAATGCATCTTGTCCCAAATCACATAAAAATAAAATGATTCAAAGCAATCTTCAGTGTAAGCAAAGTATAAACTCATATATGACAATTCCTCAAAGTGTTTGAAGTTTCACTATATTCCAAAAGTTCAAATTATAGAGACATCATTTTGTTTTGTGGCCTGAAGCAAGTAGCACTGATCATTTTTAGTATCCTGGAACAAGCAGATCGGTAACAAATTTTCATGACAGACACACACACTCAATGAGATTATAAATTAGTTCCCCCAAGAGAAGGCTCACTAATAAGATTGGTTCTAAAATTTAGGTCACTTAATTTTAAGACTCAGCTAATGGGCTCAAAAAAAATGAGTATAACTTCATAACATAAATTTAGGTTCAATCTTTTTTACCATAAACATTAGCACCATTGTAAAGTTGCAAAGAGTAAGCTTCTTGTAAAATGAAATGATCTAATTGTAAAATGCATTTGGTATCTCCTTGCAGGGAGGTTATTTCTAAAAGAAAAATAAAATATTCTGTATTACATTATGAAGTTATAAAATGTAAGCAATTAATTTTTAGTGCTGTATAAGTTCTGATGTAATTGAAAAGATAAATTTGTAAAACTTCTTTTCAATATGATTTACTGATTTTATTTCAAACACACTGCTTCCTTTATTTGCAAATGTATTTACAACACCAGAACCAAAGACAATCAAAGAAACTTTGCCTTTTCTTCTTTAATGTTCAGAGATGATGAGAGAGTGTGAAAGTCCTTTAACTCCTTGACAATCATATAAGAAAACTCATAGCCTGCTAAGGTCAGAAGTAGGCCATTTGGCTTGTCTTACAGAGAAATAATGTATTATGAACTCATACTCCTAACTCGTTCTGAGTACTAGAGAAAGTTCTTCTAAAAGAATATACCAATAAATTTTCCACCTACACGGGAAAGAAACATTTTTAATGTATTGCAAATCCCTCTTCTCAGTCTTTGGCAGTGCCAGCAACTTACCATTTCCATTCTCTACTATGGCCAATGGTGCTCTGCAGATTGCTGTCTTTCTCAAGGTATTCATAGTCCTTTGAACTTCTGCCAGCAGCACTGCTTGCATTGCCTCAATAATCTGTCAGAAATGCAAATTATTATTGGATGATACCAGGACTTCAACTATTTATCTAAGCATTTGACAATTTTAAATAACCTACAAAATTTTAAGACTGTTCCAGAGAATGGCATTAGAAAGTCAACACTTATCAATATCTTTCAGAAAGTGATAATCATGTGTCTCTACATACATATTGAGAAAAATGTTAACTGGAGAGCAATAAAATTGTGCAAATTGTCAATTGTGACTCCTTCCCACTAATTAAACATGCATTTTCTTTAATCTCAAAACTAGAATCAGTCATCTACTGCCTCCTTGATTTCAAGGAGTCATGACAATATATGTTAGTAAAGCACATGGTGATAACAGCTACTAAGAAATATCACAATTTTTTTCCATGATGTGTGCATAAATGCTTCATAGACTGAATAAGGACCTTGTATTTTGGTTTTTTTATTTTAGAATTTTTAGTGTCTAGCATCTCTCTGAAAAGCTTTTGTTATTAGTGGTAATTTTCTATTCCTCTAGCTCAAACATTATAATACTGTATTTTTTTTGTCTAACACAAAGAGAAATACTATTCCTCAAACTCCTTTCATTCAAAACAAACATCTGCTGGAATTATGCACAGCCTATAAATGGTAATTGCAATAGCTGATGTACCACATATGGGTGCTAGGACAATGCAGTGTGGAGACTGTAAGACAGTTATTACTTTCCTTCTCCTCACTTTAGCAGAGAAGCCCCAGGAGAACCAGGAAAGTTTAAAGACTTAAGACCTTTATATGGCATATGAAGACCTTAAACAATGGACCCAAACTTTTGCGATCCTTACTCAGTCTAAATTTCAGCATGGTGCAGAATGGCAGCATGCGTACCTTCTCTTCATCTGGCATTTGCTTCAGAAAAGAAATACAATTTTCCCCCCTCAGGAAGGTATTAATTCTCAAGTACAAGAAATTTCCTGAAAGAGAGAGAATCTAAAGTTTCCAGGACAGTGTACTCCACCTCAACTTAAATATGAATTTAAATTGAATATAAAAATTTAAAGTTAAATGTTTATATTATAAACATAAAATCTTTATATGATATTCCTATTATAAAAATTATTAACATTATTTCAGTTTAATATGAATTGCAGTTGATGTGCAGGTTCCCTCAAACTGCCTGGAAGAGAGACAGTTTCATCTCACTAATCAAGTACAGTGAATTCGTGGGCTGTCCTCAATCACATTTCTAGCTGCCCTTGTAAATTCAAATCATTAAGCAGAACAAAGGCTGTAGGTGTCCTTTGTGACAAAATCCGTTATTGTGGACAAGTATACCATAGTCAGGTTCACAGTGTGAAAGTTCACAGCAAGTGAACCCAGCCCTATGTGTTTTAACATAGCACAAACCTTCACCTTGTTATAACAGCACTTTATTTTTACAGAGGAAACCAAAGGCAGTTTCCAATTCCTCACATCCATACAACCCTAGGCTTTGGGGATTACAGATCCTGACTTTACAGCAGACTCTTACAATATATCTACAATAATTAAGAGAAGGAAATACTGACATGTTGTCATTGTCCTGGGAAAAATTTTGACAAAAAGATTTTTACAGAGGTACACAAAAGAATTGTATGCAGTATGTTTTTCATGGTGTTCTGATCTGCTAAGAACCTGCCACTAATCTGGATCAGATATTCATTACCTGTACCAGGGCTGTGTATGCCAGCCAGGCAGCATTTGTAACATGTAATTTCTTCCAACATCTTAAAACGAAATAAAAAACTGTAGCAAATGGCACAACATGACATGGCACCTGTACGTCTCTGCATGCTAGTCGTCTATCACATTGTTGAATCTGCATTTCCACAGTGCTCACTGTAGTTTCACATGTTTAGTTTTGTCCTTTTGCTGCATCTTCCCCAAGAATTCATATATCTCATCTATCATTATCACCAAGTTTAAAAACCTCCAAAAGCTTTGCCTGTTTCTTACTCAAAACAAATCTACATGCTTGCCTTTCATTTTCTTTGACAGTGTCCACTTTATCTTTAGCATCCTTCTGGATTATGTATACATTGGCTTTCTTATTGGCTACTAATATATGTGTTCATTTTTTCACCATAATTGTAACCACTGTTGTAAATACTAGCTGCTTTTTAGTTGGTATTGTGAAATATGGCAGAAATTATGCATCTGCTATGCCTGAGAAAGTATAGATAGCATACGTCCAACTATAAATACAGATATTATTAAGGAGTGAAAGGTAATTGACCCTGCAGCAGCAATACTAGAGAACAAATCAAAAAGACAATTGAACAAAAGTGGAGGCAAGCTGTACTGTTACATTTATACCAAATTATACTGGCTTTCCTTTCTATACTTTGTCAATTACTTCCAAGGATTACTATTCTATTCATAATGAGTGGGTCTAAGGAAAGAAGTCTATAGACATCACTCCTGGTTATCGCTCAGGCCATAACCTCTATAGGGCTGAGCCTTGCAGAAACTGCCTCCCAGATGCCTCCATAACAACAGTCACATCGGGGAACAAAAAAAATACAGTTCAAAACATCAGACTTATTCAGTCTGCTTTCCTCTAATTCTGGATAGTAACTGTCAGGAGAGTTGTCTAGACACTTATACTGAAGTCAGTTGGCTTCAGGTAGTCAAATGCTGTAAAAACAAATGCATTCAGAGTTTGTTAGAAAATTACTGTAAACTTCAGCATCAATAAAGAAGGTACTAGCTTCTCAGTACTACTCTCTGCAATGGTCTTAACATGAAGTGGTTTATTCTTTGAAAGTAAAGTCCTTTGCAATATATCTCAGATTCATCCCACCTTATTTTAGATATTCATGGAAATGCAGTAACTGAAGTGAAGAAAATACAGGTGGACTGCAGGAATCAATAGAAAGAGATAAGAAAGTCCTGAGATGATTCATTCCTCCTAAAAATCTTAGCAGTCCCTCCACAGTGTCTTTTGCCACTGATGAAAGTAGTAGGCTAAAGCAACTACATTCTTCATGCAGATGATTATGTCAGAGCGCTAAATATGGCATCAACAGTTTTCTTAAGGGAAGACTGTGCTAAGTAGCTAGCTGATAACAGAGGACACAAATTTTCTTGTTCAGAAAAGGAATACTGCAACATGAAGATGGCAGTAGAGGACTTCCCAATCAGGACCTAAATGTTGTACGCTGAAGCTGTATAAACTGTATTTCTGATGATGCTCCTGAATTAATACATCCAAGTTCTAACAAGGTCGTATTACTTGGGACTATACAACAGGACCATTTCAGGGTTAGACTTGACTCGTATCCAGGTAGCTCAGAACTAGGAGGAAGAAAAGTAGGACTCCTACTGATCGCGAAGGCATTAGTAACGGATCTGATAAAGCTCAGTTATTTCTATACAGGTATGTCACACCACAGAGGCCTGATACTGCTGTACATGACAGAAAAGCAAACTGCTGAAGCCCCATAGACTGATGGGCACCCTGTGAGTGTGACAGACTGCCCATGTGTTGTCACGCAACTAAAATCCTTGACCATGGATGTGAAGACTTAACATTTTGTTAGTGGAACTACTGACCTATTAGTTTCATGTAAAACTGCCATGTTTAGTATTGAATTTCTTTGCTGAGATTAGCAGTGAAAACAGGAGGGCAGCTATGGAGACAGGGTCCTTTACTGTGTTTTTCAAATGGTTGTCCAGCTGAGGGAGTAAGACATATTCTAGAAGGAAGCTTACTTGTATAATAAATTTGTGAGGAAATAAAGGACTTCAGTCTTTAGGAAAGTCAACCTAACAAGAACTAACTTCACTCAATGAGATTTAAAAAGATCTTAGAGTGCGGAAAAAAGGAAGCAAACTATTTCCTATTGTATTCTTCCCCTTAAACTGCCCGAATATAGGGATTATAAGGAGAAGGCATTTCAACATCTATTGTTTGAAGTCTAAGAAGCTAGGAAGAGCAAGGAAGTAATGATCAAGGAAATACTTCCAGCAAGAAAAAATATCCCTATGGCTGCTAGTTTGAACAGGCAAAATATTTTGACTGCACTGCAGTTTGACTATTCTGATAACTTTTATTTTTAAGTTTTATTTTAATGTTCACCCTTTCAGCCAAAAAGGTTCCATAAAACTACAATAATATAGTAGTATTATTAAAAAAATTCAAAATATAACTAAATACCTATCACAGAATAACTGAAGAACAGGCTATTTTAAATGTAGAGTAAGGAAAATTAAGGGCAGAAATGCAACCACTGTTTCCTCACACTAAATGTTTCAGGGCAAGCTTTTTTTTTTATATCCATCTGAAAAGATGAGCACACTTAAGTAATTTCTTGGCAGGATGGATGTGTGGCACAGAAAGCTGTATTTTACGTGAAAGATCAGAAAAATGCATGACGATTACCTTTCCTTTATCTGGGGGAAAAAAATCCTAGAAAAAATATTTTAAAAATACACACACTTTTAAAATTTAAGACAGAAAAAGATATCTCATCCCTTCAACTTCAGCAAGTCAGTAGACCCCTGATCAATCATTTGCAGCAGGTTTTTTCAGTTTTCTTGTTTGCAGAGAATCTGTTACAGTACTGTAAGGAGATGAGGAATCAATAAATGGCAAGTCCTTTGGGTCATGTCTGAGAGTCAGTATCCTCCACTGAAGATAGCAATAAAAAAAGTTTTTAAAAGCAGGGTAACTAGTGATGTTTTGGGTAAATGTACATGAATGCTTGATCAGCATCCACAGAATTAATAAATTGGCCATAAATCTGTGTTTGTATAAAGAAACGTTTAACGAAGCCACCCTACTATCAACAAAAACTGTAATTTTGTATAAATCATCAGTTGCTGAATACCCAACCAACACTATTGCCAACATCACAAATTATTTTTAATGTTAAAATGTTTATGGCAGTTTGGCTGCAAACAACGCAAAACCTGCACTACATAGCAGGTTAACAAAGTTTACTGCAACTACAAAGCTGTGTCTGAATAATGTTAAAATTTGAGAAGCATTGATAGCATGGTATTTGCAGTACTTGACAATTTCAGTGTCTTAAATCTAAAGTCTTTTCAAATGAAAAAAGTGTGAGGCAGCTTATTCCACACCTTATCTTCCTGTACACTAACTTCCTGTGGTAGATAAGACCATTGTCATTGTATAAACTGATCAATCACTAAATTCATTGGAAAGTATAAATACATAGATCTTACATAATCAGCTATGCTACAAATACAAGTTTCATGGCTATACAACTCTATAAAGAGTTTCAGTGGCTGACCAGGTCAGCAGGAGATTATATGGATTTCACATGACAATTGCAGCTATTGAAACTGAGGTTCTGTATTTTATTTTTTATTAAAAGGATTCAGAAAAGGAAAAAAAAAATCTTATTGTAAGAGAAAGGAAGACAGTTTGTGAGGGAAGAAGAATGCTGAAATAATATGGAAGATGTGCAGACAGTGGGGACAATAACCAACTGATAAGCTCAAGATAAAATGCTGAACTGAATTAAATGCGAATATTTGCAGAAACCATTACTGTCTAACAGAACATGGGACTGACTGCAGTACCCCTGCACACCTCAGCTCTGGAAAATATTCTGTATAATTGAAATGCAGCACAGTTGTGTTCAATTTTAAAAGTAACATCATAAAATAAACTTGTAACAGGTATTTCCCTTTTCTGGAGTAAAATTCCTTGTGGTCAGAGTACACTGTCTTGAGTTTCATACTCCTGAACATTAACTCACTCAAGCAACCACAACTTTATTTAAATGCATATTTCCAAAATGAAAAATGGTCTCTACATTACAGTGTTCAGACTCTTTCACAGTTACCTGTCATCTCTCAAGAAACAGTAATTTGTCTCTCAAGACATCAGATTCTTCACTAACAATAGGCATGAGCTTCACCTGACCTGGGAACCCATGACTTACTTTTCTAAATAATTCTTGAAGAGTCTTCTGATAAGTAAGGACTTAAAATTTATTTATCCCTTTAAGAAGCAATTTTCTGTTTCTTCTCTAATAATACATTGGTATATGACACTGCCATTATTTTGGCCTTTATTTTCCTGGAGCATAAATTTTGTAATGTAAATTACATCTGGTTGTTAGAGAACAGGTAACTAATTGTTTTTAAACACATGCTATGAACAAGATCACCTAGATTAAAGACTAGTAGGACAGTTACTTTCTCATACCTAAACATAAACTTTAAGGCAAAATAGTTTCATGAGTAGCATACTTCATACAGAAATAATAATCTGCTTTCCATAGATCCAAATGGTACAATTTATGTAATAATTTCACCATATATCCATAACTATCAGGTCACATTACAGATTCTAAATACTAAATTACAGCCAATTACTTAAGGATTACATTGCAACAACTGACACAGGCTATTTCCTACCTTTACAGATTGGTCATTCCAACAACAAATGATTTTCAGCAATGAAACACTCCCAAAGTCTGAGGAATGATATCTACTTTTACCTGAAAAACACACACATAATTTATGAATTAACAATATACATAGAACACCACAAATAGATATTTTTTTTTAATTTTTCACTTCAGCAACATACCTGAAAATATCTGAAAAAGCGTGATTTCTTAGAATATGCTTTCATCTGATGCAATAAGCATGAAGTGTTCAGACAATATATTGTTTGAACATTTATTTTTATCCTAAGTGAGATTAGTTTTTTTTTTTTTCCTCTTTTAACAGAGGTGTGGTATCCCACACAGTATGTTTTCATTGTAATTTCCTAAAGATATTGAGAATACTTTCTGATTTGGACTACTTAACTATGGATTTTACTGGGTAAATTCTGAAACTACTTGACTATGTGTTTCTTTGCCTTTAAAACAGTAGTAGAGTCTATGCAAAAATACTTTCAATA
>VZTL01011009.1:5737-39201 GCA_013400535.1 Scopus umbretta
AAAAAAAATCCTCAGATTGGAAATGTGTCAGATTAGCCAGGCTACTCTCACTCCTTTTAGTGGCCTGTGTGGTTTATCTACTTTGCAATTATTTAGGACTACACTTCCAGGCCACACTATGGCCCAAATTTTCTATTAGTATAGATCAGGGCAGTTGTATTCTGATGAATCAGTAGAAGAGTTGGGCCTGTGGAAAACAATAGCAACACAATAGCTAACATGTAATGGAGAAAGCATTTCTTTTTTTATTGGATCCTTGCTGTCAGACTGGAAGCTATCTGTTTTTACATTTTGGGGTTTTTTCTGTTTTGTTTTTGTTTTGTTTTTGTTGTTGTTGTTTTTGTTTGTTTGGTTGGTTGGTTTTTTTTGTTTTTGTTTGTTTTGGGGGTTTTGGTTTTTTTTTGTGGTTTTGTTTTGTTTTGTTTTGTTTTTCTCTGCAGACACAGTAGTTCAGTCTGGCTGTTTGTCAAAAGAGTTTTGTTCTGAATGTCTTTAGGGTGTGCTCAGTCCCTCCCCTAGTTTCATCTCCTGATCATCTCTAATCAAAGGCACAATGAAGAGACCTTTCAAAAAGGACAATGGAAAGAGGATAGATTTTTCCAGTGCTCATTTGATCGGACACTTTTCATAAGTGCTGCTATATGACAAGCAAAAGGTGGAAGAAAACAAAGAAACTCCAGCTGCTATGGAATGTAAGGGAAAAGCTCACCTGCAAAAGGGTTTATCTGGAGAAAATTGAAAATCAGTACCAGAGCTGTTAGGTAAATGGTAAAGAGAAATTAAACCTTTAAATTTGACTATAGAGGTTTTCAAGTTTCATATGCTGGGTATGGGATAGTTGTATCCTCAGAGTTAGCAAGTATTGATCAGGATTCCACCCTCCTCATCCAGCAGGCATGATATCCACCCACTTCCTACCATGCAGTGTCAGCCCTGCCTTGCTCATTACATCCTTAGAGACATACTTCTTTGTTCTGATAAATTTGTGATACCCTGTCATTTCATGATGTGGCTGACTGGGTCTGCTCCTTCCTACTTCAGGCATATGTTCACTGTTCCTTTTTAGCATCCTTAGTATGTGGTCAAGGAGTAATCTGGTGATCTTGCAGCATTCTTTATTAACAACCATTTGTGCCTAGCGGATCTGTCCCCTGCTCACCTACCTCCTAACAGCGCTCTTCCTCCTTCTGCCCAAAACTACACTAGAGATTTTCTGTCAAGGCTAATGGATTGAGTATTCACATCCCATTGCTTCAATCGTGTGCTCCCTCAGAAGCTCTCTTCTGGCTTATAATTCCACTTCTCTGTGGTGTAAACTCACTAAATTCATTTAGTGTTTATACGCCTCTAGTGCTCTGCAAAATTTCACCATGTCCAGCTCTGTTTCCTCAGTTTCTGCAGGGCTCAGGTGGACCATGTGTGCTTGCAGCTGCCCTCTCCTGTAAGGTCGCCTGGGACACCAGGGCATGGAGGCAGCAGGAAACTCTGGAAAGCAGCAGTTACCAGACTCTGTATCATCCAGTGGGGCCCTACTAGTGGGACCATTTCATTTTGGTCATACTTTGCACTAATGGTAACATTTGCATAGATGCAAATCTGGACTAATGATTTTGTTTCAGAATTGTTCTTTTTCTTTTTCTTGTTTTCTTTTTTTGTTTTTGTCTTGTTCTACAAAAGCTATTTCCAATGAATGTTTCCACTTACACTGTATTTTCTTGCTAGTCCTATTTATTTGAATGTATGGAGTCTAAATACAGGGTCTAAGCTTCCTGACATTGCCCCCTTTAGTCTCATGGTGTTGAAAACTAATACTGAAAATCAGAAAGGATGCATCAGGGCTGTTACTGAGGCAGTGGATTGCTGATGTGACAGAAACAGCTGCATATGAAAAGGTGATATATGGAATGGAAAGTAAGTTAGATGAATTTGAAGGTATTTGTAATCTATTCTTCAGCTGCATCAGAAGAGATGTCCTGAAGAATGATAGAAGATAGTGGAGAGAGGTTGAAGGGTGAATGAAAGCTTTTGTTTCAAAAGGTAATAATAATAACTTATCTCCCTGCTTTTCTATTGCCGTACTTTCCTTTTTCCTTTGTTTTTCTTCCTCCCTGGGAGATAAGGATGGGCTGCAGTTATACCTGAAAAAGGAGTGAAGATCATGTAAATTTTTCTGTACATATGTTCTGTTTGCAAAAAGACAGACTTAGAATCCAATGAAAAAGAGCAATAGGAAGACAAATAGGCATGTAGAAATCCAACCCAGGCAGTAGATATATGCAACTTTCTGGAATTTAATGTTGACAAGAGTGTGTATTAAATTTCTGCTTTTCTGATCTGATACATGTGTAGCAATTACCACAGACCGATGTCATTAATTGTAATGTTTTGTAGGAGTAATCAATGAACTCTGTTTCCTGAAAACAGTTTCACCTTTGAGCTATTAGTACTACAATGAAGAGGGCGCAGTATATACTTACATACAGAACTTAGAATCTATTAGCACCTGTGCTGAACAGTAAAGCTGCTGATACTTTGCATGCAAATTGTAGTCATCATCTGAGAAGAAGCAGAGTTCATAGGTTGAACATTCTCTCACTTTCAGCCTCCTATGTCAGCTATGTCTTAACCAGCTGGGGGCAGAATTACATTCTGGAAATTAATGAGAAAAAAGGTTAAAATTGAAAATCTACTGTTTCTGCATCTAGCCTCACAATTTATATGTTATAAGACAACATGAAAAATCCTAGCAAGTATGAATGATGTCTGATTTCACATTATATTTTTAAAGTGTCAGTGCTCAAGTAGGTTTACGTTTGACAGGTGATTTAAATACTTCAGTACATTTCTATAGCCATAAGAAAAAAGTCTTTATCATGATAAAAACTTGATGAAACTATTCATTTTTGTACCAATGCAAGAAACATTACTACTCTTTTTGAGATGCAGATATATGAGGCACTATATTAATCTTCATTAATTTTTCTAAATATTTCATTGTTTGAGGATATTTCAATGACTGCTCATTTATGTTGTTTTTACTATATTTATCTTCTGTACTGATTCTTGAATTCTATGCTCTGAAGTACATATCTGATTATGACTGGTACAATCTTACCATAATGCCAAGACAGACATATCCATATTTCTGTAACTCTTCTAATGAGTTTACCTTTGGTAAAAAACATGGTATTTTTTCCCTCACACTGAAATAACACCTTTAGTGCCTACAACAAATATATGGCTTCAGATATCTCACAAGCTCCACCACCTTTCCCCTCACTTCTATCACAAAAGAAGCAGTTGTGAAGGTCTTTATGTTCAGTTTTTGAACACCATGAAACTGTTCTCTATGTAATCCTAAATGAAATCATATTAAGATGTGCCTGTTGTGACACAGAAAGGAGGCGCAGAAAAATTACAGCTGTAGACCAGTAGAGTAAAACAGTGTCCTGAGTTAATGAAACAGAATTGAGAAAAGCACACAGAGGAAAAAAAAAATAGCAGTACTATGGACAACAAATATTTTGCACCCCTGACTCACTTTGGCAGTAGGTCCATGCTAGTTTGCCTATGGGATGATGCCATGAGCATTTCACATGTTAGATCAGTTTCATTCCTAGTTGTGTAGACTAACCAGGCTGGGAGGGGAGAAAATTCATCCTCAATAGTATAATGACATATAAAGATACTGAAATAAGACAGTCAGTACAATAATGAAACTACATTAAAATTCTGACTAGATTAAGATGCAGCTGCTTCTGGTCTTTTTTTATGAACACGGACTACTATATT
Organism: Scopus umbretta; assembly: GCA_013400535.1. Taxonomy (NCBI): domain Eukaryota; kingdom Metazoa; phylum Chordata; class Aves; order Pelecaniformes; family Scopidae; genus Scopus; species Scopus umbretta. The sequence goes on from VZTL01011009.1 coordinate 9,530, forward strand.
TAAATCTTCTTGTGAGGTCTTCTAAAACATGATAATCTGGGCTTTAGACCAGTGAAGATAAGAATGATCCACAGAATCTGGATTGCCTTCAAACTTTCTCAAAATCCAGCAATTTTCAAATATTTCTGAAAATTTGGGAATGATGGTTTGGGCTTGAGATTTTTAAATCAAAGACAGACAACAGCACTATGACTAAACTACGGGATTTCTTAATGTCAGAGCAGACTGGCCATATCATATGAGGAAGGTTGTCCTGTCAAGATGTTACTCTAGAGAATAAACAAAGGATTGTCACTCTGGGCTCTGATTTTCAAAATTGCTCTCAGCATTGACCTGACTCTGCCTCAGTGTATGTTTAAGTAGATGATCATGAGCACTTCTGGATAGTTCATTATCCACCAGCTATTATCATTACATTCAGCTAAAAGAAAAGTCAAAACAATACAGGGTGTATTAGAGTTGTGGTTTAACCCCAATTGGCAACCAAGCACCACACAGCCACTCGCTCACCCTCCCCTCCCCCACGGGAGTTCACAAAAACTAAAACACGTGGGTTGAGATAAAGGCAGTTTAATGTGATAGTAAAGAAAGAGAAAATAATAATAATAGTAATGATAAAAGAATATACAAAACAAGTGATGCCCAATGCAACTACTCACCACCCGCTGACCGATGCCCAGCCCATCCCCGAGCAGCAAGCGCTTCCCCCCCACTCAACTCCCCCCAGTTTCTATAATGAGCATGACGCCATATGGTATGGAATAGCCCTTTGGGCAGTGTGGGTCAGCTGTCCTGGCTGTGCCCCCTCCCAGCTTCTTGTGCCCCTGGCAGAGCATGGGAAGCTGAAAAGTCCTTGACTAGTGTAAGCACTGCTGAGCAACAACTAAAACATCAGCGCGTTATCAGCATTGTTCTCATACTAAGTCTAAACCACAGCACTATGCCAGCTACTAGGAAGAAAATGAACTAAGATGAAACCAGGACAATTAGTAATCAAATAATTAGAAAATCACAGAAATCATTCATCTTTATTATAGTTGTGGCCATGTGCTTCCTAAAGGCCTGTATCTGAGCCTGGAGTAAAGGCAGAGTTTACCTGCACTGACCCAGGAGGAGATGATGACCTGAAGCAGGCCTCTGCTAGGCCAGCAAATTGTCCATTTATTTCTCCATACAACGAAATTGAGCCCATAAAATCTAAAGCAGCCAACCTGTTCTGCAGCTCAGGCATTACTCACACCAAGTTTCCACTTCTTCCATAGCTTTCTCTGTTTTCCTTTAGAGGAAACTAGGGCAGAGATTTAGGTCTTTCTCTCTTATCTCATCAGCTGTCTTCATGAAACCAGTAGGAATATCATTTTGGAGATTTTTAGCCCTCAAGTTCAAATTGGCTAATGGTTCAGTCTTTTGTTGAAAGGAAAATAGGGGGGGGGGCGGGGAGAAAAGAAAGATGGAGAGACAGACAAAACAGCTTATTTCCATAAGAAGCCAAGTTAAACTGTCTTTATCTGTAGGAATTGTAAGGCCTAGTTATGTAACTCTTCAGCTTATTTGAAGAGGTGATAAACTGTTCCTAATTAAGCATTCAGCTACAGTCCCATTATAAGGCATTTTCCCCTCTCCAGCAGCTCAATAATAAATTCAAAAAATTAAAATGTTAAAACCCCCACCAACAAACCCATAAAAATCCCTCTGCATTCACATTTTTAGGGTTAAAAGTTACTGACAACTAGAGTACTTTATGAAAATGGTGATTAAATAGAGTAAGTACTTTTTAAGATTAAAAGACTTAAAATAGCTTATTTTAAAAATATTTGCAATGTCTATTGTTCCTTTGTATCCATCTCTCTGTCTAACAAAATCACATAATACCACAGAGTTTGAAACATAAGTAGATTTCAATACTGACTGTGCAAGAGTCAGTTTTAGGGGCAGGAACAGTAAAGTGTTTAAGAAATATCTCTATTTGAAAAAATCGACTGATTTCTCTACCTGTGAAGATGGCAAGGAAGGAAAAAAAGCCCCACAAAACAAAATACTTTCATCACCAAGCTCTGAATTGCACCAGGGTGTTTCTGAAGTCTCTTTTTAAAGCTCCCACTTCTCTTTAAAATTCCCTGCAGAAAGCCATTTTCCAGGCAGAAACCAGAGGAATTAGAGGGCAGCGATTTCCTGACGAGGTGGCAGAGCTAGGGAGGGAACCCAGATCTGTGTGTCCTTCTCACTTGGCTGCTTTTGTTGGCAGCAGCTAAGGAAGCTGAACTACCCCTGTGATTCTCTGCAGAATGCATGCACTGCAATAGCCAAAACTCATAAATGTTCTTACTTTGCAGTGTTTCATTGTGCCTTGTAAATGCTGTGGTGAGAGGGTACCTCATTAATACTAAGGGATCATGGGTTTTGTTTTGCAGCAGTCATCAGCTGTGACTTCCATCTAGGTAAGATGCTGATTTCCATGTGGTGCTGTGCTGCCATGATTTATTAGCTTTCACCCAGTCTTGCCTTCGTAATGGGAAAATTAAGCTCTTATGTGTTCCCACATGGTATTTTCTTCTGTTCACATCATGCCTTTTGCACTATCTCAATTTAATTTGCCTTGACTTATATTAAGGTTTTCTTCCAAAAGCCCTTTCCTATAGACCAAAGCAATGAATTCGGTGTGAGAAAGGCTAGACGTCATCTTTTCATTCAGAGAAATAGATCACAGAAAAGGAAGCCTTTAAAATGCTACTATCCATCTCTTTACCTGATTAGTATATAAAGAACATAGTACAAGTGTAAGGGTTGAAGAGTTAATCTCTTACATTAATCTCCCCCATTACATTATATTAAGTAATCTCTTCCTCAAATGACTACACAATGCTGTACTACTAGTAAAATAAATTTCACATCAGGATTTTAGAAGTATTGTAGCCTTTGAATAATTTTCTTTAGTTAACTCCATGACAAAATTGCATCCCAAATATTATACAGACATCTGCTCTGAAAATTCCTTAAACTGATGGGGTTGGCGGCTCTCTTTACAGCCAAAACATTCAACAAAAAGATTCCTCAGTTTTCCATCATCACGCACAATTATGAGTTTTGACTTCAAATACTTCTACTTGTAATTACAGTATTCTGAAAAGATGTCCTAAATATATATGTTTCCCAGCTTGACCATGACTTCAAGCAAATTCTCTTGTCTGAGGTGCTTGGTAAAGGAAAACTGAATTAGTGAGAGTACAATAAAGCAAGCTACAGTGTTTAGATACAATAACCAAAAATAAAGTCAATTTAATCTTCCAAAGTAGGACAGCTTTTCAGTGTATTCGTCACTATGGAGACTTAACAGTTGATTCCAACTTGCATTTTAATAGCAAACTTACATAATTGTGAGTCCTGGTGTGGTACTGCTGAGTGTATTCAGGCTGGAATTACTAGTTAGACAGATCCTGCTTAGCCTTGTAGTTAAAACATGCTAATAGTTTACACATGTGCATGACAGTTGTTAATAACCATCTTTATAAATCACCTCTGGATTTCTCTTTTCTTCCTCACTCAACACTATCTAAAAGAGAAAATCAGTATTAGTGGTCAAGGCTGGGGATTAAAAATCAAGATTCTTGGGTGGTTTTTTTTTTTATTTTTTAGCTAGTTTTGCCAATGAGAATGAGCAGATATTTTTGCAACATGTATTTTAAACAGACACTTTTTATTTGTTTACTTATTTGTTTGCCTATCTGTCAGCAGACAATATATTTCCCTGGATGTGTTTAAGGATGTTCATGAAGAAAAAGAATCTCAGAAGTATTTAAGAGATTGCTGAGTACTCAAAACTAGGAGAGTATGTAGGATATACTACATGTATGCGGCTGAGGGAACTGGGACTGTTCAGTCTGGAGAAGAGGAGGCTGAGGGGAGACCTTATTGCTCTCTGCAACTTCCTGAAAGAAGGGTATAGCGAGGAGGGTGTTGGTCTCTTGTCCCAGGCAAGTAGCATTAGAACAAGAGAAAATGGCCTCAAGTTGTGTCAGAAGAGGTTTAGATTGGGTATTAGGAAAAATGTCTTTACTGAATGATTTTTTTTTTTCTTTTACTGAAAAAAAGCCAAGCATTGGGACAGACTGCCCAGAGAGGGGGTGGAGTCACCATCCCTGGAGGCGTTCAAAAAACGTGTAGATGTGGCACTTCGGGCATGGTTTAGTAGGCATGGTGGTGTTGGGCTGATGGTTGGACTAGATGATCTCAGAGGACTTTTCCAACCTTAATGATAATGATTCTATGGCATTCTTTGCTTTGACTGAAAAAATTGGTTTTGGCAGTATTTTTTGCATGTGCTCTCTTCATTCCTACGTGCTTGCTTTGTAACCCTAGTCATTGTATAATTTGAGGCAAATGGCTTGCTTTAAATTGCCTGTGCCTTAGTTTCCCCATTTGGGGAATGGCTGAGAAAAATAATCTACTTCCCAGGCTGTTGAAAGGCTTAATTGAGTGTTTATAAAGTACTTCAAGACTTTTGCATGAAATGCGTTACTGATGTGTAATGTAACATTATTATTAATGTATATTGCAAATTATTTTTTATCTCTGGCAATTTTCCATTACTTTAGAAAATTAGTCTAATCTAAAATATTGGCCAAATAGACAAAATTGCTGCAATTCCTTTAGTAAAAGTTCAATGATGGAGTCATGTTGACTTTTATCTTGAACAATCTTCCCTAAGAGTCTCCCAGAGACACAGAACTTAAGCCGTGCTTCTAATTGTTGGCTTCAGGCTAAAACTTTTGATCACTTTATTTCTGCTACTTTCTGTTTAACTCACTGAACAAAAAGGCTTGATAACATTTTATACTGTATAATTCTTTATTTTGGGGAATCTGAAAGATGAATTTGACCTTCTGAATTTTTAGTCCAAACTTTGGTAACAGGGAGCATCCTCATTCTTGTTTTCATTCATATTAATACTGCATCTATCTCTTTTGCCCTGTAAAAAGCTATTAATATTGTTCTATTAACCTCTTTCTAAGTAATAATGACCTTTCCCCCGAAAATGCAATTATTGGACTTTTTTCCCATAATAAATCTCATTTATTAGAAAGTTTGGCCTTGTGCACTTTGTTCTCTGCCATTTCCTTAAAAAAATCATGCTTTATTTTCAAATAAGTACATTATTTTTATTCAGAAAAATATTCTATAATGCATGCACTTGGTCATGGTTTGAGAGGAGGTGATGGCTGCTTGGTTCAACTATGTCTCTGCCTTTAGAACGAAAAAGATTGCAGTGACAGTGCTCTACATTCCTCCATTGCTTGACTGTGGTCTGGCTGCTTGCAGCTGTAGTATCCTCTATTTTGCAAAGAATTCCCAACCAGATCAGTTTGACTCCTGCTAATGTCCAGTCCAAATGGTCTCTGCTTGGTTAGACAGAGCTCCTGTTCCCTTTCTGCAGTGAGTGGTGATTTTTCAGGTGTTGCCTGACAGGCTTTCCCTATTTTGCCTGTGAGGAGGAAGGAGGAGAAATGCTAGACACCTCCTGTTGCGTGTGGCAATGAAAACTTCTGAGGAGACAGAAGGGTAGGTAAGGGAAAAGCTCTTATGGCACTCCTGCTCTTTGAGCTGGTGGTTTTGTCAAGGGAGATGATGAAGGAAGTTTTCTGTATTCTAAGGAATACAAAGCTAATAAGAGCATCTGTAACCTCTCCACATCCTCAATGAAGCAGTGGCTGTAGCAGAGGGATTTTTCTTCCCTCCAGGAAAACAATGTTAAAAAGCTGTGTAGAAGAGCGGCGTTATTGTCCTGGCTCCCCTCCACTCTCCACACTCCTTGTTGGAGGAGTTTCCAGTTGCTTGAGGTCAGAGAGAGAATGAAGGTTGTAGCAACTCCCTTTCCCTGGCCATTTTCTTTCCTGATTTTAAAGAATCCTTAAAGAATAAAGTGAAAATCCATATAGGTTTCCCTTCCTATGTAGATAGGAAAAACATCTATAACCACATGTAGGGGAAGAATAGTTTTGTGGGTATAGCTCTGGGATGGAAAAGGTTAAAAGTGGATTCAGTCTTGGTGTGTCTGATGGTTTTTTTGTAAGCACAGGCAAACAAATGATATTTTTTTTTAACTGGACCCATCAAATTAGAATACAAGTTTCTTAAAACTTGCACTGAAATAAAGGCAGCAGTTAAAGATTGTACATTAGAATTAGAAAGTGAGGCTCAGCTTTTTGAAGATTCCCTAAGAATGACAGAAAATGGGTGTCAAATTTGTAACATGGACAGAGAGAATGTCCTTCCATGTATTCTCCCTACCCATCTCCCAGATTAATTGGACATGGTACCAGGAATGTTAGCACTAATGATTTCCAGCAACAGAAAAAGGGCTTTGTGCCATGTAGGTAGGTAGACGTGAGCTATACAATATGCACAATTTTAAGATGAAGAATTATTTTTTTAAACTTTATTTTTCTAACATTTGTTTGAACTGCACTTTTCAGAAAACTGCATCTTCTTTACATTTCCTGGCTCTGTGACTCATCAAAATGAGCTGTGTTAGTCACATCAAACAATGTGTTTCATAGAATAAGACAGGAAAAGCAGCACACTGAGTCATCGTCATAGGGAGAGTGGCTACCAAGCCACTACCAGACAACATAGGGAAAAGCAAGCATATTAAATAACTGGGGTCACAGAAACACAGGGCAGTGACCGGAAATAATTTACATTCAGGTGAATGTAAGCATCCTTACCTTTTTAGTCCATTTTTAAGAAAGCGAGATGTGCTGTCTACCTATCTGTCAGCTTCTGTCCCCCAGTAACTTTGTAAGCCCTTGGCCACTTCCAGTCAAATTTGTTGAAGTGGTAGAGGTCTCAGAAACATGAAGTTCTTAGTGTATTTCCTAAAACTTGTTGCATTTGCCAAGTAGAGACATGTCTTTTTCACCCTCCTGAGAGAAGGGCTGTAATGCCAGCTCGGCCGTCACCTCCTCCGTGTGCCCTGCTGAGCTGGCCATCATCACACCTGCACTGGCCAGCCTGGCAGTGCTTGTGTGGCTCTCAGCCCAGCACAACGCATCCTGTCCTTGCTCTGCAGTCACTGAAGTATCTGGGAGTGTTATACAGCTGGATTATCCTTATGGATTTGGGAGAGGAAGTAGAAGAATGAGGTGGTAGCGGAGATTTTATGTAGGTCACACAAGATCTGGTGATGATACACACTGACAGAAAGGGGTGTTCAAGTAGGGAATTGCAATATAAAGTCACTGCAGACCAGGATGACAAAAATTAACACAACACACAATTGTTTGTCCCCCCCCTCGCCCCCTGCCATTAATTCAGCTTTAACATTTGGTAACTGTCCATAATCTCTGGATTATTTTTTAGGCTGGTGATTTTCACAGAAGATTATCCTGTTTCTTATTAGGAAAGCAACAAATGTACTTCACCTGCTTCTCCTTAATTACTTTTATTTTTTAGCAAACTCATGAACAACAAGCTAAAAACTGGCAATTCCATTATTTTAGCATGTTGAGGTGGATTTAATTTTCTTCTCATTACTGTAAATTTGCACATCTCTTCAACAGGGCTGAGGAGAAACAAAAGCACAGGAGCACATAAACAGCATAACAATCTGGACTCAAAAAATATAGAAATATGAGTTGTCATGCCAAAGAACCACTGTTGGCATATGAGTCAGTTACCAAATCAAACTGATATTCCTCATTTTTTTCCCAGTAACTGATTCTTATACCTAATTTATTTGGTAGGGATTTTTCTATGCTCTGCTTTGCTTTTAATATTGTTGCTGAGACAGACTGGAATTATCATCTGTATAGTGTGCCATGTCAACTTACCTTGGCATACTGTGTTTTTTTGCATAATGCCATCTATTATTATAATCTGTCATAATATAGAATCCCATTCATTACACAGCTCATACTTCTAAATTTTATCTGTGACAAAGATTTGCAAAATTGTTTCCTTAATATAGGAATTTGGGGGGATACTTTTACTGGAGTTTTGTTACTGGACTTCTGTATTCATAAGGAAATATGCACGTTTCATATTTTTGAGGTTAGTACTTATAAATATGAGCACATTTATCCTCCTTTCTAATAGCACAGAGAATGGGAGGGATAGGTGTTGTATTCCAAAGGTCCATAGGAGATGGGAAAGGTTTTGTTACATCTGCAGGTACAGTTTACAGGCACTGCTCTTTAACTGGTTTCTGTTGTAGGATGTACAGAATAGGAAACAGTAGCAGCTTCTTCCTCCCTACACAGAGGTCCGATATTTAGAGCTACTAGGACAGAAGGTCTGTGACTGTTCTACTTTCTTTTCAGGCTGGCTTATCTTACCTGAAGGGTGAAACCTACCCTGGAAGCCTTGGTGAGAAAGGATACTTCTCACCTCCTCTGATGAATAGAAGCGGAAATACTGAATACGAAAGCCTTAAAAATTCTACAGAAGCGTATGAGGAGGGGGAAAAGTAATGAGCACTGAGCCACACAGTCCCTGAAGGAAGGACCTCCTCACACTGCTTTTGTTAGTGAGCTCAGAGAAAGATTGCAAGGACTCTGGCTGAGTGTGAAGGTGGTGAGAAGACAGCACTGGTGTCCATGACATACTTCACTTCGAGCATAGTTCAAATGTGCTTCTTCACTAACCTACCTGGGGGCTGTCTGGCACCCTGAAATCATGGGGGAGGAAGCACTAACATCCCTTATCTTATACTAGTATGCTTCTATCATAATTCACTTTTTTAAAAAAATTATTGCAACTTTAAAACACAGAGAACAAAAAATACAGAACTTCTGTGGTTCTTAACCAGTCTTGCCTTTTTTGTTTGAGTGTTTTTTGGTTTGTTTTTTTTTTTTTTTTTTAATTTATGGCAAAGAAGAAGAGACTATTAATTCATACTTTTTGAATGTTTGGAGTCAACAATACTGTGATTGGGTTCTGTTCTTACCTTTTCTACAGATACTGCTATGTGTTGGTGGCATTAGCAAGGCAGCATTTGGAACAGTGGTGTTCTCTGAAACACTTTCAGTTGGTACAGCTAGTTGCTTTTTCACATGGACTTAATTTTGTTTGAGCTTTTGGTTGTGTTTGGCAAGTCAGCCTGTGACTCTAGAAAGGATCTGCTTTTCAGTAATTTTCAAGAGAGCAGGCTTAATCAGGTTTGATATTGCCCCATTCTGACACACACATATGTGCATACACATCTGCATCATTGATTTCAAAATGCTTCCCAAACCATTCATTTTGTATGCAGACCCTACTCATGGTGTCCCCTCTGGATTTTGGCATCAAATTCATGTAAAAAGAAGTTACAATGACACCAAGGATTTCCCTGACAACTCTTGTTTTGAATGTATGTGCAGTTGCTCCAGTAATGTCATTTGGTAACTGCTTTGGAGGGTAATCCCTCCTCTTCCCCCTGCCTGCCCCCATCCCCCCCCCGAAAAAAATATTTCTGACTGTAATGTAATGTCGAGCAAGTCCACACAAAACTGCCTGTGATCATCCACTTTAAATATATTTATTTTATTTCCAGCAGGACAGGTCTGCAGCCCTTCTTTCATACGGTATATCCTGGCATACTTCCTGCCCTTGGAAAAGATTATTTCAATACCTGTGAATACATGCAGTATGACAGACCTCCTTAGACTTGCTCCTACTTGTATTGAAAACTGAGCTCTGAATGTTTCTCTGGGAACCTCAAATGTGGAGAGTTATCACAGTCAACAGAGGACGTCTTCCTGCCCCTGAAAGGAAAGGAGTTGACTGAGGCAGAGCCACTGTTAGAGGCTGAGCATCAGCTCTACATAGCTCAGAAATGAAAGAGAGAAATGACACCAAAGTCTCCTCCAGCATATCTTCTCCTGAATCTCTTCTGCCTTTTCAGTAGCAAACTGTATTGTCTTAATCTGGGAATGTGATTTATTTGTGAAATATCTAGTGGGTGGCAGAGGTGGGGAGCAAAGCTGTGCAAAGCTCCCCAGAGCTGCTGACCGAGGTAAACAGTGTGTCATAACACATTTATCAAATAATAATGGAAACAGTATAAAACATATAGGAGAGGGAGGGGGAAAACCCATTCCCCTCTGGGAAGTTACTGAATATTTCAGCCAGTTTCTAAAAGTATGTGTACATGTGTTTGGAAAGGGGGAGGTTTTCCTAGCTTCACCTCTGCGAATAAATCATTGGTCTGGGCTGTTTGAGCAGACAAGTGAAATGGATGAGTGCATTAGGGATCAAGGAGGTGGTATTCCTGCCTTGGTTAGTTTGAGAGAGACCACCCAAGCACTGTGGGACGAAGATGAGACTGTAAGTTGTGCCTGTAGAGTTCTGAAAGTCTCAGGCTGCAGCTTCTGACATGGTAAGAAGGTGGGGAATAAAATAAAATTAATGATATTTCTCAAAGAGCAAACATGACTAGTCATTTATCTCAACCGGCTTTGTTGTTAATATTTTTTTTTGCCTTTGACTGGCTTGCCAGCATAGATAAAATGAAAAAAAAAAAAGAAAAGAAAAAAATGGCAAAGGTGTAATTATTATGCCTATTTTGGAAATAAATTTATGTTTAGGTGCAATTAAAAAAAAGAAAAAGGTACTAATTATGTATTATGTACATTTTTCATTGCCACCAGTGACTTTTAGAATACAGAAGCTGAAGTCTGATGCTATCACTGATGTTGAGAAGAATCTTGCATCACAACTGGTCTGTTGAAGTCAGTGGGAATTACTTATGAAAGAGGTACACATTCCACATGAATAAGACTTGCAGAATATGGACGAGTGTTACCAAAAAATACCAAATTAAAAGGAGCTTGACAGAGACAATATCATTATAAATGTATAGTTATGACTTTAGAATTCTTGCAAGGGAGAAGCAGATCTGGGTTTTTGAATTATCATATTTCACAGGAAAACCTCGTAGAGTGCAGCTGATCACCCTTTTGTATTTATACATGGCAATAGTGATTGAAGCCTTATCAGTCTACATATAGTAATTAATTAGATGAATTCTGGGCTGTAAGGAAAGCCAGTAGGAATTAAAAGGCAAAATATGAAAGGTGTCTCTATAGAAATATATTCTTTTTTTTTTTTTTTTAAGAAAAAAACAGTCTTCAGATTCTTCTATTCTATTCTAAGATTTTATCATTTTTTAAAAATGTAATTAAAGGAATGCTGGAATTTTGTATTTACCAAAATTTGTTTTCTCTTTCATTTTTTAAAATTATTTTAACACTATGCCTGCAAAACCGCATGTTTTTAAAAAAATGCTGTGTTTTCCACCCATGGACTGATTTTCCTCCTTGCTTGATCACCTCTAATAGCAAGCCAACAACATTTGCAGTTAGACACGGATCCCCACTGTACTAGGTCAGCCACTGATATGGGTTGGGGATTGGGCCAGAAGTTGTAACGTAAAGCCTTGGGGTGGCTTACCTTAACACCCCTCAGGAGACCCTGTGACTGCAGAGGGGTGATGCCACCGGTTTGTAGAGACTCTGCCTCCCATAACCCATGCCCCAGCAGGGTGTTAGCTATGTTCCTGGCAATGGGATCTTAGAGGTGACGTAGGAGGCTGAGATACCAAGCACATGCCATCACTAAAGTTCCTGTATCACATTTCTCAGGAACGGAGATGTTAACTCCCCATGTTCATGCCAGATTTCAGCTTCAGCATTCATTCATTGTGCCTACATAAATCTCCTCTGAAGTTTTGATTCGATACAGTATTGCTCATTTGGTGCCTTAAATGGTACAGTGCAACGTTGCTGCTTGCACTGTTGAACATCTGCTCTGCTTCAAAAGTTGCTGAGTTTTGTCTGTGAGAGAAGAGATTATTTTTTTTTTTTTTCTAGTTTTAAGGGGAGCTAACTCAACTGGAGCTCCAACTCTCCCTGGGCAGGGGCTGAACAACTGGTGTTTGTGCTGGAGAACAAGGCTGCAAGAGACTGGAAAGAATCCTTCTCCACCCAAGGGCTTAAGCACCCGAGCAACTGATCTACAGCTTGTATTATAAGCTGTGGGCTATAGTCACAGCTGTGGTCTCTGCATGAAATCTGCAGCCGAAGGATCTGACCCTGCTGTGTTCCCAGCCTGCTTAAAGCAACTCGCTATGTTCCCAGTGTGTTCCTGCAGAAAGCATTGCACATCAGGCTGGGGTCTATCTGGAGGCTGTTCCATGGCCTTATCAATTCATATAGACTACCCACAGCCTGGTTACTGGTGGAAAGGCTCTTCCTTGTGTCAGGTCCATTCTTGGAGGTAAATGTTGTGTTACATAGGACTCTAGGTGCTCAGCTACTGTAGTGATTAGTGCTCTAGCTATTAATAAAGAGCTAAATAAATGCCAGATACTGTTATGTATAAGAAAATTTATACAGGGGTTTATTACTACTGGAACTATATGAATGTTACTGTAAGATTTCTACTGCTGCTGATTATGCCCATTCCTTTAGGAGTTTAGCAGTGTAGCAATTGTACAATGGGAGAGAGGACAGCAAAGACAGCTGCCCTCAAAGGCAGCCTGCAAACCAGATGGGTGGAGAGGGTGTAGGGAGGAGTGCAGGCCTGAGGAGGATCTGCCATTCTGTGAATACTCTTAACCTCTCTGTTCCCTCATGCAGAGGTTTCTCCAGCAAGGGATCCTTGATAGAGGAGCCGCCTTCTTGCTACATCTGCTTGTATTGGGTTTATGTGGCAAGGTTTTGATCGCGGGGAGGGGGCTACAGGGGTGGCTTCTAGAGGCTGCTAGAAGCTTCTCCCATGTCTGACAGAGCCAATGCCAGCCAGCTCCAAGATGGACCTGTTGCTGTCCAAGGCTGAGTCCATTGGCAACAGTGGTAGCACCTCTGTGATAACATATTTAAGAAGGGAAAAAAGTTGCTACGTAACAGCAATTACAGCTGGAGAGAGGAGTGAGAATATGTGAGAGGAACAACCCTGCAGACACCAAGATCAGTGAAGGAGGAGGGGGAGGAGGTGCTCCAGGCACTGGAGCAGAGATTCTCCTGCAGCCCGTGGTGAAGACCACGGTGAGGCAGGCTGTCCCCCTGCAGCCCATGGAGGTCCATGATGGAGCAGATATCCACCTGCAGTCTGTGGAGGACCCCACACCGGAGCAGGTAGATGCCTGAAGGAGCCTGTGACCCTGTGGGAAGCTCACACTGGAGCAGGATCCTGGCAGGACCTGTGGACCCATGGAGAGAGGACCCCACGCTGGAGCAGGTTTGCTGGCAGGACTTGTGACCCTGTGGGGGACCCATGCTGGAGCAGTCTGCTCCTGAAGGACAGCACCCTGTGGAAGGGACCCATTCTGGAGTAGCAGCCTGTGGGAAGAACTCACGTTGGAGATGTTCATGGAATACTGTCTCCCATGGGAGGGACCTCACACTGGAGTGTGCGAAGAGTGTGAGGAGCCCTCCCCCTGAGGAGGAAGGAGCGGCAGAGACATGTGTGATGAACTGACTGCAACCCCCATTCCTTGTCCCCCTGTGCCACTGGTGGGGAGGAGATAGAGAAAATTGGGAGTGAAGTTAAGCCTGGGAAGAAGGGAGAGGTGGGGTGAATGTGTTTTAAGAATTAGTTTTTATTTCTTATTATCCCACTCTGATTTGACAGGTAATAAATTAAACTGATTTTCCCCAAGTTGAATCTGTTTTGCCTGTGACGGTAATTGCTGAATGATCTCTTTGTCCTTATCTTAACCCACGAGCCTTTCATTATATTTTCTCTCCCCTGTCCAGCTGATGAAGGGACTGATAGAGCGGCTTTGGTGGGCATCTGGCATTCAGTTACGGTCAACCTGTCCCACTGTTTGTGCACGTTTTTGTACTTCCTCAGCTCTCTATGTTGTAAGGCAACCTCAGTGCATGAAATGCATGCCTGATAATTCTGCAGTTAAATTAATATGTAAGAAACATAGTATTAAAAAGGGCCAGAAAAGACTGATTTGTTCTTGAAAGCATAGTCTAATGCATATCTTTGAAAAGATTCTTGTACGGCAGAGAAGACGACAGGTTTCCTTGACATAAAGGATAGGCCTCGATCCCGTAATTATTTTGGCAGGTGCTTAATTCCCAAAGTGTGAGTTGTCCTATGAAATTCAATGCACACAGTGAAACAAAGGAGTGGGAAGGGAGGAGGAAGGGATTACAGATGTTGAGAGAAAGGCAAGAGGGGCTCTCTGAACAAATGGGACTGAAAGAGGGATTGAAGGAGGAGAGGAAGGGCAAGTGGTGGATGAGAATAGGAAAGCAATTCAGATTTGAAGTTGAATCAGCATTTGCTGACGTGAACATGACACTAATGGAAAGGATTTGGGAGAAGAATAGTTATAAGCTAATAGATCTGTTCTCTTCAAAACATTCTGTATGCAGGTAATAACATGTAGACTTTGTTTATAATAACTTAAAGTGACATCTTTTTGTTTCAAAAGAAGTCACGGTCAGAAACAACGAATGCCACACTCACCTGCTTTTCTACTTCCTCTTTTCTTCCTTCTTTAAATTTATTTCTGGAAGTCATTAAAATTCAGATCCCATCATTTGTAACAAATGATGTGAAGTGTTAGGTACAGTATTTGGAGTATATGTTTGTTAAAATGAAGGAAGAGACTCTTCCAACACTTTGGGATTTTATGAATGATTTACATCTGGTGCTAAAGTTCATAAATGAAACGTGGGAGAACCAGATGCTTCATTTCTTGACTGCATCGTGTCTGCACATACTGATGGTGAATTGAAAACAGGAATGTCTCATAAATCAAGAAAATCTATTTTTGTACTCTTGATTTCTATTCTGAACATCCATATAACACCCAAACAAATGTGGTAAAATTGGTTCCTTGAGAAACCCTTTATGTTTAGTAACAGTGTGGACATGTTAATAAAAAAAAAAAAAAAACAGGGGGGAAAAAAGAAAAGGAACCAATCTTCAGAATAAAAAATGCTCAGAATGAGCAACTGTTCTTGGAGAACAACATTGAAGGCACTTCTTTTAGCAAGAGAAAGACTGAATGGAACTGCTAGGCAAAATCTGGCAGTTGCACAAAGAGCTGAGGTGTGTAATAAGGTGACATTTCACAGCTTTTGGCATTGGGGGGGAAAGAAATTAAAATCGATATTTTCCTTTGGTTACTGACATGATAACTGAAGGCAGAATCTGGCCCACCATTTAAATTGGGATATTGAGGCTCACAAGCAGACATTTGCAGCGAGTTGAGTGAAATTCAGATTTTTTTCATTTTTCATTAATGTTTTGGAATGATGCTCTTTGCCTACTCTCTTGCTGACATCTCCTCTTGGCCTAAGAACTGTAAGTGATGCTTGTCATAATGTTCAGGTGTCACTAAAACTTTTGTAAACAGGCTTTTAAAATGTCATTTATTGAATTATAATGAAAAAATAAGCAAAAATCTATCTGTCTACAGGTTTGGGGTTTTTTTAATAGAACTAATAGATTCAAGTTAACCTCCCTCACCCTTCTCACTTCCTTGATTTCATAATATGTGTTTATCCATACACTTTAAAACATTATATTACAATTCCAAAACTACTTGTGAGAAATGGCAGGGTAGCAATATGAAATTAGGATGAATAAGTTGTACACAAAAGGGTTACCAAGTACCAGCTGATGCGTGGTAGCTGCCCATGTGTGTCCTCTTAGCCTCCAACAAATGCATAGTAATTGGAGTGGGCTTAGCCCACAATGCAGGTGTGTGAGGCCGACCTGACTCACCTTGCATTTGCTGTGGGGGAACAGTGTGCATCCAGCCAGTTCTTGCAGCTCAGCAGAAACTTGTTACCTTGTGGTATCTTGTTTGTGTGGCTAAGCACTAGCTGTGCATGCCTTGCTAGTTCTGTTAACAATTGAAAACAAAGGTTTATTTAAATTTATTTACACATCCTGCACACAGATTGAGTGTAGGTGTGCTGGCAGAAGGGAGAATTTAGGAGGGATTTCATAAAGGTGAAGGAAAGGGCTTATCAGCCAGGTTTCAAGGAGGCACCCCAAATGCAAAGAGCAATATGAGACTGAGGAGAAATTTGTGATGGTATCAAGGCAGGCACTCCTGGAAAGGCGGGTGCAGTTTGTGAGTTAGGGAAGCTGACCTCACTTTCGGTGGTATGTAGGCAGATTGTATAAACACACCATTAGCTTATGTACCTGCTACTCTGATGTCTCTCTTATGGAAACCAGTGGAAGTCTTGCCTTTTATTTCAATGACAAGATCAAGATTTTCTAGGGGAAATATTCGCCCATTACATGCTGGGCATCTCACCCACTTTCAGACTGAGGTGGAGTTACTAAAAGTGACAGAAGTGTTCTGTACTCCTCTTAGTTACCTTCCTGCTCAAAATATGTCCGTAACTAATACAATTTGCTATATGTCATAAAACACAAAGGAAAGCTCTTTCCATGCCAAATATCAGAAAAGTGCTCTCTTTTCTCAACTGCAGAAGTAACAGAAATGATGTGTTCATTTTAAATTCCATTCATGTAGGCCCTAATAAAAGCTATTATAAAATACAATTGTGTGGAGACAAAAAGAGAGATAATATCACTATAGCTCAATATAAAATTTAAGTAATTAAGACATGAAAACTATTACACAATTTACTATGAATGCAATGTGAATAATAAAATTTTTAACCATTTCATTTCTGGGTTTTTTTTAGTAGTGCCTTTTGAAAATGTTTGACGTTGAAATATTGCTAAAGATCTAAATTCTGTATTACTTCAGAAGATGAGCAGGACTGAAAAGTAAGCTAGCTGGGTTTTCCAGCTAAGTCTTGTATATATTTTTAGATGTTGATGTAAATATGGCACTGCCACATAATGGCTTCTACATGAAAAATATCACTTTCAGGTGATTTTGATGGTGACTGTAAATAAACCAGGACATACTGAGTGAACTGTGGAAGTATTTCAGCACTGCAAGGTAAGCAGCTGCATAATAGTTATGAAATTGTGTAGGCAGACTGATGGATCCCAAGTTTAAAACAAAAGCATTCAGAAAAGTACTGGAAAGAAAAGTATTTTTAAACAGGAGTTACTTAAGCTCTGCATTATTCTTTCACATGATTCAGCACTGTGTTCTCTTCTCTGGTGGACTTCAGCAGCCCTACTGGTAAATGGTTGAGAGAAAAGCTCAGTCTAGTTTTGATTAGTTGAGTGAATATCATAATCCAGTATCTTTAATAGACACATTATTTTCTTGTGCACTGACATATGCATGACAGTCACAGGCGTAACACTTAGCAACATCTGCTCCATGATCCAACCCTATCTTTTTACTTCATTCCAATCCGACTGTGTATGTTTGTTTTCTAGCTCAAATTTGTGGCAAACAATTTGCTTCATACCGTGTCCAGGCTCTCCATGGAACAGCATTCTCCTGAGCTGAAGGAACTGACAACTCGTAGTGGTGGTTCAGTAGGTGGCACTCTTCCCCTTAGATCAGTCCAAGCCAGAGTCCCAGGTGTTACATGGTACATGAAGCAGTAGTTTTGCAGGAAGCTAGACGACAGACCCACAGCTTGCACTGCTAGGGTGTCAGGGACTAGCACTTGCCAGTGCCCAGGTTGGAGTACATCCTCCGCTGGATGCAATCTGCATGGTTTGGGAGTGTCCTTGGCTTGTCTGCCACAGCGGCATCCTCCACACCTGCCCCATGCAGGGGACAGAAGCAAAGCCTATGGTGTGGACTGGCTTTTGCATCTGGGCAACATTTGCCCTCAGGATCCAGTTCTACCCAAAGACATACACAGGGAATGGAAACAAAGCTTAGCTGTCCGTAAGACACAACTCTGATGTCCAGCATTTAGGCCGATGCTTTCAAAAAAACCTTACAGCTCTTGCTTGGTAAATCTGAGGAGAGTTTGTTTGCCAGACCTTCAGAAGCCAATGATCTGCAGTTCCATTTAAAGCAATTTTGTAGTCCTCAGGCCTTCATCAGCCAGACCTCAAATGTCACAAACTGGGCCCCTCTGTTTATAAAGTGTTAATCTTCACTTCACTGTGCCTTAATTTATTGGCTGTAAAATGGTACCACTTAGACTTACATGTTGTGGCTTCCAGGCATGTGGTAAGGCATGAAAATGTTTGTGATGTGCTTGGCAAAAAAAAAAAGGAATTCAGCATTGTGTTTATATTTATTGTTATGATGAAGAATCTCTTTATGAAGTCCATTTCCTAGACCTTTGGGTTCTCTGTCTTTTCCTAATGTCATGGCTTGTTTCAAACTGGGCTGAATCCTCCCTGAAGACCCAGACAATTATAAATAGTAAGGAGCAAATATACATACATACATATGTGTGCATGTATGTTTGTTTGTGTGTGTGTATATATACACTACATTATGGTCATTCAGAAAAAAAAAAAAAAGTTGAAAACGGCCACATTGGAGAGGCAAAGTCATCACAATCTGTAAGTGAAGCAATGATGAATGGCAGGCTCCGATTTTGGCCTATGAGATTTTTCTTTTCTTTGTATTGTTTTGTACATCACAATTGTTTTTTCTTAGAATTGCTAAAAACTTTTCTCTAATAACATGTCTTAAATCACTTAGCTATTTACATGCTTTAAGATCAATCATTAAAACAACTGAGAAGTAGGTTACACAGGGCAAAGCTTAGCACAGACTTTATA
This sequence comes from Scopus umbretta, assembly GCA_013400535.1. Lineage (NCBI taxonomy): Eukaryota > Metazoa > Chordata > Aves > Pelecaniformes > Scopidae > Scopus > Scopus umbretta. The sequence continues at coordinate 28,169 of VZTL01011009.1, forward strand.
GAGAGGAAGAGTTGTAGGTTTATGGTTCCTTACTCTCCCCAGTAAGTCATCCCATACATAGTCTAATATTTGAAATATAAATTATTCATGAATAGTTTTTAGCAATCAGTGAATTAGCCACTTGCAATTAAAAAAATTGACCTCCTCTTCTTTCATTTAATCTGACTGAAGTCAGTGTCATTGCTGTGTGATTGGGTCTCATCTATTTTTATCTGCCATAGAAGCCATTTTGATCCAAAATTGACAAAACCACCCTAGAAACTTGAAAAAAAGAAAAGGTAAGTCATATATATATATGTGTGTGTGTGTGTGTGTGTGTATGTGAGAGATAGATAAATATATGCATGTATATATGCTAAGACCAGGACTCAGCCCATTGTGTGAACTACATTATTTCCACACTGCCTACCATAGTTAAGAAAAAAACTGACTCTTCACATGTTTTTAGAGAATGTCACACAGAAAGAGAATGCAAGCCATCCAAAAGAAGAGCAATCCTCTTGCAAAACTACCAGGAATGTCTAGAAAGTCGGATCATACTGACCAAACATTCTGACACCTCTTTTTGAAAATGCAATGCCATTTTACAGTAGATGACTCTTCTGCCCCTTTACCAAATAGGGCCTGAAAGAAAAGGTTTACTTCTAGCATTTGACTTGAAAATAAATTAAAAACACTCTTTGAAGATGTTTATAAGACATTAACAATGGATCCTGCCAAATACCATGTTCTCCATTTTGCCAAGACTGCTTTGCTTCGCTGCCTCACATTTTTTTTCTTCATCAGGCCCAAACTGCTGACAGAATGTCACTCTAATAGGAAAAGACATTATTTGGAACAGTTATTAATATAAAAAAAGACCATGTTAGAAAAGGGTTAGCCATCTAAATGGCCAAGTTCAACAAGACACGATTAGGGTTGCATTATCTCCCTCCCTGGAGCGCACATGTGTGAATTTATGAAGCTTAGAAGGGGGATAATTTAGCCTTACGCATACCTTTTTTCACTTGGTCATTCAAATAGTGAACACTATTTTTTTTTTTTAAAGCAGCTATAAAATATCTATCATAGCTTTGATTTCTTCCTATCTTCACAGCTACTACAGAGTAAATATTTATTCATATATATTACATTGTGGAAAAGATGTTAGTTACAAAAGGCTGTATGTTCTTCTCTGTATTAGATAGGGGCGGGAGGTCACCCCACATGGTGGTGGATAGAGATGAGGATTATGCACTGAGACATCAAGGGCATTGTTTAGAGAGACAGGAGAATCTGGAGTAATAAAAACTGATGAGGACAGTATTTCACTGAGAAAGGATGGCCAGTTATGCGAAAACCTGTTGAGATGTCCTAGGGAGATGCAAGAAGATTCACACCCTGAAACTTAACTAGGAGAGGAATAGAAAAGCCTTTAAGAGAGGTTTCAGTGGAGTACAGACTGAAAAACTGATTGAATAAGTTCAAGAAGTAGGCTACAAGAAATTAATTCAGCAGGAAGTTGTAGATGATATAGACAGATAGAAATTCAATAAGCTTGGCAAGAGAGGGAAAAGCAGGCTGGATCCTAATAGCAGAAGCATATAGGACAAAGCATGGACATACTAAAGGTAGAAGACACTTCTGGCCATATACTTCATCATAATTACCATAAATCAGCACAAGGGATTTTAGTAAGAGCTGATTATGCTCCCATCAAAAGTTCTCATCTTGGGGCTGATTTATGCTCTGGCTTCTCCCCTAAAATTTCTCTTCTGGAAATTCTACAACAAAATTTATCTTCATTTCCTATTAAGTTTATTAAATAAAACAATTAAAAAGTTTTATCTTATTGCTGGATAAAATAAAATTTTATTTTCCATCTAAACTAATGAATTCTCAAAATGAAAGGAAAATATTTGTTATTTTTTATTAATTTTTAATAAGCCCATAAATGCATACTTTTCCCCTCATTCATCATTTTAAAATGGTAAGTAACATGGAATTTAATGTATTCAGAAGTTAAAATGAAATTCAACTAAACAACAGCATAAAACATTCAGCTTGTTATTCTCAAGCATATGTGTCTCAGTTATTCAAAAGAGACCATTTCTATATTCTTGCAACCATCCTTTGCCTACCCTTGCCCTCTTGTGCTGGAATGGGAACATATATGATGGTAATCACTGCATGATTATGAGCACCTTACTGGGGAGGGAAAATGCACTTTTGGCCAGCAACACTATAGCTAGCTCCACCTGGACAGCTTGCCCACTTTCAAGCCTGACAAAGTGCCATATTATGTTTTCTGTGTCCATCTAGCTTAAAACTTGAATCCAGGATCTTATGCCTTGTGTTTATAAGATAGTGGGCCGGTATCAAGACAAGAATTCACATTATGCATTCCACAATGTGCTGTGTCAGTGCTAAGAGTCCTGAGCTGGTGCATCCTCTAATTATCTTGGGTTCGTGCAAAAGTCAGTCACAGAAGTGAAACTCGTGCAGACAACCCCCTCCTCCTTACTTTGCTCAATCTTACAAATGACACTAACTATCAGCTTTGCTTCCAGAGGTTTTCCAGACCTCTGCTGTTTCTTTTTGGTCTGCCTGTCTTTGTCTGTTATTTTTCTCTAAGTCGACATATTCAAAGCAGAGCCGAAGAATGCAAAGATTATCCACTTCCAAAATCTTCTCTCCATGGACAGACCCATATAGCATCTGCTGATGAATGACAGCTTAGTGTTCATTCTCATTACAGTAACATGTAAATCTACTGACTGTGACTGGGGAAACTGGGAGCTTGTTTGCCCTATAAACTTTCTCAAGTGCCTGCTGGAGGCACAGTGTATTTCCCCAATCGCCGTGCTTCACTAGCAATCTCTGAAAATGCAAAACAAACAAATAATCCTAATGCATGTAGCACATAACAGGCAGGAAGAATATGTTTAAATGTAAATTGAGTTAAAAGTTCTCAGGCTGAATTGCCTGAAGTGGTTAGGAGTTAGCTGATGGTGTATAATAGCTGCTCAGTCTTTTTCTTGCTTCTTGGTGCTGACAGGAGTGATTGGCTGGGCTGATTATAGCCCTGCACATCAAAAAGGTGCAAGTTGTTCTTAACACTAGAAAATCGGCTCTTGCGTGAACAGGCTTAATGCATGATAAGCTACATGGTGTAGACATAAATTTTGTGTGCTTGAAATTGAAGTGAACTTTGCTTGTATGACATATCCATGTAGATATGGCCAATAGCTGTTAGGACCTGTTGCGGCTCATATTTATTGCTTGTAGTTAAAGTAAAAATCAGTGCCATGCGATTTTATTCAATTCAGGGAAAAAAAACTAATTGTCCTTCTGCCAAAGTTTAAGTGCTACATTTTTTCATTAGAATTTAACAAATGTTCATCTTAAAATAGACTGACAATGGGTCAAACTGTTCCACTTTATCTGTTATGAACTTAAAATTTATCAAAGCTAGTACTTGCTCTTCCCAGAGCAATTTGTATTTTCACTCCTGGATTTAACTATCAAATTCTCCTTAGAAACTAGTGTTTAACAGCCACAACATCCTAAAAATATTTGAAAGAGTTCATTGCAAAAATCTTCCACTTTCACTTGCTGCACACAACATGCTATGTAGATGCTTTGGGGCATTATTATTGTTTATAAATCTTTATCTCTAATGCAGGAGTGTAGTCTTTTTAGGGAATATTCTTGAAGAAGGTAGCTACTATCTTGCCTGAGACCTGACGTCCCTCTTTGTCTTTGCCAGCAATGACCATTCCATGAATGTGTGTGAATCAAAATCAGTTTGGAGCGTAAGCTAAATCTGCCTTCTCCTTTACATTTGTATTCCTCTTCATCACTTGCAGGCCCTCATCTTGAACAGGGACTCGTCTTGCTGTCGTAACATAACTAATGTTAATACTTTAGGAGTTAGGTGTGATGCGGTATGAGAAAGGGTATCTTAATCTTGCCCTCTCGTGGTAAAGTATATTAAATCCAGGATTTAAAAAGTAGACTAAGCATTGATGGGATTAAACATATTACATATCTTTAAGGAAGGCACATTTATTCTTTAGTGTTTAGTGTTAAGTCCCATGTTGAACTAAATCCAAAAATGAGATGTAGATTCTGGCATATCTAAAAATGTCGAATTGGATCTCTTGGTTCTTGCTTTGATGTTGCAATGCTCTTTTAGTGCCTGAACAACATCTTGGGTAGAGGTGAAAATGTAACACAGAGCCTTTTAATTTCATTGTGTTTTTTATAACAATTATCTAAGTCAAATTAGAAGTAAATGGCTACTAATCTTTGTGTGTGTGTGTATGCATGCCCAACAATTCCTAAATGCCACTAGGAAATTAGAGTAATTTTGATATTAAAATGATTAGTACCACTTTTGTAATAAACTGATGCGACTTTAGAAGTCTGTCCCTGATATCTTTCATGATTTAGACATCACACAAGCTATAATTGTGCTATTAAAGGAAAGAGAGCTAATCTTTTTGCATTTGAAGTAAGCCCTCATCATCAGACCCGACAAAGCCAGACAGATCAAAAAAGAGTAAAAAAGAGCATTTAAGGAAATTAGTACAAGTGTCAGTTAAAAGGTAAAAATTAATGCACTTATTATTGAAATACAGTTGAAACCTATGTTCTTTTCATTTCTTTGATATTGCTAAAGCATAAAACATTCAATTAACTTTCCATTGTGTTTGGGGGGTAGTGGAGAAAGGGAAAGCATTGTCAGTGAAGTGTTAGGTGTGTAGGTGGTGTGTGCAAGGCAAAAATGATTAGATATGAGCAGAGGATACAGCAAAGGCTTTTACTTTGCAGTCGACAAAGCCAGTCAACTCCTTTAGCGTGTTCCAGGACAATGTTTTTGCATGTATACTGCTTTTCCTAAAGTACTGAGCCTCTGAGAAGGTAGCATGCATTCTTTTCATCCTCACCAGGGAGTATTTCTTTTCCTGATTATTATTATCTACATGGTTGAAACCTGCATGGTTGTGCACCTTTTTCCTAATAAAAAGTGAATACAGATGAATTGATAGTATTTTGGACCATTGAATAATAGTACTTTGCAACATAAGTGAAAGAGATACGTTTAATTCATACTTACCCTCAGCCATAAATATGAATTCCCATTGCTGTATTATTCCCAGTGCTGATTTGTAAAAACTGATTTAGGATATTTCAAAATATACCCTTGATTTACAACAGTTATATGTTGGCAACACCAAAGTTGCCAATAATTTGTAGTAATGCAGTAGTTTATCCCATCCTTTGTGCTGTTTAAAAGGAAAGCAGCTCCTTTTTTTTTTTCTTTTTTTTTAAATGAAAGTACTGTAATGATGTAAAATGTATAGAGCGAAAATTTTAAAAAATCATACAAAACAGGAATCCCACTGAACCCATTCAGCTGGCTTGTTAACAAAACCTTTCTAATATATTGATGAAGATGTTTTCTCTCTAATTCCACCATCCCTACATTTTATTTGAATTTCAGCAATATTAAGACGATGCTGTAATGTTCAACATGCTTTAATTAAAAGAAGTATTTGCTAATTGGCATAAAATATCTGTGTGATTATTTTTCCATATATTTACGATTTTGCAATAAGAGAACAGCTGCTAAATATTTTCTTACATGCTGATTCCACTTAATCAACATTCTTCTTAATGGAGGCGACAAAAGTTAGAAATTGTGTTTTACAAATGCATTCCATGAAAACATCAGCATGACGACAAAGTCATGCCCTTTGGGGTACAAATGAGTAGGTTTACCGCAAAACACGTCTATATAGATAGGAGATAAATCTTAGTTTAAAAATTCTTTGCAATATTGAGCACCTTCCAAGCCAAATGTGTACTAGCACTTAAAGAAAATATTACCAGTTTTAACACCCAAACTCACTCGATGTTTTGATTATTATTCCTATTAATATGCACATGATAGAAGTTAATGCCATACTGACAGATTTAATGCTTCGTAAATGTGCTGAATTAAACTAGAAAGGTAAAAGCAGCCATTACCCTAAGACCTAAAAGAGACACACTAATCAGCTGGCTTTTTTCCTCCTATCCTTTTTACAGATGGCTGGGAATACAGGTTTTATTTAAAATGCAAGGCTGGAAAAAGCTTAGCCACAGGAAAAAGAAAAGGTCTTGACCCTTAAATATTGATTCCATTCTATCGATTACAAGAGATGGGGGTGGAGAGACTTTTCAAAAATGTAATCCTAAAAAAGCAGATTTAGGTAAAAATCATCCTGAGCTTTGTTATTTACAGGACTAAGGAGTTACAGAATAAAAGGCGAAGTGGAGGGAGCTCAGGGCACACACGGACTCCAGAGCTGATGTTCAGACCTCATGGACTCAGAATACCAAAGCCCTCGCCTCTCCTGGCAGGAGTGCCCTGTCAGTAGACTATGCTGTCTGTGGAAGCTGGGATATCCAGCAAGGTTAGGATCTACATTTGCTGTACATTCCCTACTGTGGGCAAAAGGGCACACTGCTGAATCTTCGTTTCTCTTCAGCCATTCTGAACAGCAAAGCAAGAAGTAAAAGAACCCTCCCCCCCAGTCACTGACAAGTCAGGAGAAAAGGTAACAGACAAGGTTATAACTTTGCATCTTGAACTGAACTTTGGGAGTGAAGTGGAAAACTGGAAGTTTCAGGGACAAATGGGAAGAAAGACTATTTAGCACGGTATTATCCAAGATCTTCTGTATCAAAGGCCCTCAAAATCCTAAGGCAAGCTAGCCTACATAGTACAACTTCTCTGAGAAGCATTAAATCTACATGAATCCTGAAGTGTCTGATTTACTTGAGTAAAAAGCTCTGCAGTTCTCATTGCCAAAGAACTGAAGCAATTCTGTAGATTAGTGGGAGGAAGAACTGCTCCCTTGCAATGTGCCAAAGCCACAAAGAATTCGCTATAGATACGTTGACAAATGGAAACATAAAATAAACACAGAAAAACGTGTAATCCGAGGCAGTAATATATATTTTAACCTAAACCACTGCTATAGTCTCAGTGTGTCTACTTAGGTTTTCCACACTGCATAACCTGGGCTGCTGACAGGACTTTCCCCATTCTTTTGCCAAGAAGCACAAAATGTGCTAAATTGTTTCGTTGCGTAAGTTTCTTATAGGCTTGTGGAATTCTGCAGATAGACTCTCTTAAAGACATTTAAACTATACAATATTTGTTGAAGGACTTCTAATCAATAAATTGTGACTTGCAAAATGAGCAGATGTTCTAGGATCCAGCCTGGAGACCTGATGTTCTTCTCTGCTGCGTATAATATTCCTCTTATCTTTCATGATGTTTCTTTGCAGGTACGTTCTCTTTGCTGCACAAGCAAGCCTTCTGTTCACCGACACTGCTGTTATGTGTCTATTCGATCCATCCAGAGATGAGGCCACAAGGTGTGTAGAGCCAGCAAAGTAAGCGTCAAATACTCTATACAGGTGAGACATAGCTAAAAATTGTGCATATAAAGTACGTTTCAGTCTTAACAATCTGTAGTAACTTTTAGAAGCCATCATTAATCTGGACAGTCAGTACATCAAGGAGTGAGGCACGAGTGATCTGGGACAGCACAGTGTTTTGCATGGGATGATTAAGTCCTGCTAAAACAATTACTCTCCACAGGGTAACATGGTGTAACATGACAGTATTGCTGCCAGTGACCAACTGTTGTAGACATCTCTACATGACATTCTAAAGTGCCATATAGAAAAATATCCTACATAGTCTGTTCTCATTATGGTATACCTTCATCATTGCTCTTACTTCATTTTTGCTGTCTAAAGACAACTATGGGTAATATGTTCTCAAATAAGTATTTGGTTAAGAATAGTCCCTGGCTTTTAAAAGCCACATTTCTTTCCAAATTATTTTCTTCTAGTTTTTATTAGTTGCCGTATCATCAGCTAATTCTGCAATCAGTGATCAGCTTCACAGTGCAGCTTTAGTGCTAACAAACCCGCAAAAAAAAATCTTGGTATAGAATCAAAGATTGAATCAAATTATTTAGAATTTTTTTTTTACCATTCTTTATTTCTGCCTGTTTTCTCTTCCATCAGAAAAAATCTAAAAAAAAAAAAAAAAAAGGTTTTAATTGACTGTTAATTTCCACAATTCAGAAATAGGACTTTTTGTGTGTGTGCCTACTAAATTGGAACATCCAGGACAGTTGACTTCATCAATAATAGACTCCCTTTGCAGCAGTTAGTGACAAAAAATGTTTCTCAAGGGAAGTAAATATTTACTTACATATTTATAAACTTTCTCAGTGCTTTTTATGAAACTCCTCAGCAGCTCCTGCAAAATAAAGTGTCAAATTAGAAAATGCACTACATAATAGTGGATATTAGTCTTTTACCCTGTTTTACCTGTCTCTTACAGAACTAAGATGAGAAAAGGGTGAAAGTCATGATGTGAATTGGGGAGCTCCAGAACTCTTTCGGGCTTTACTTCTTTGTTGAGTTTTGGCTGTCATTGCCTTATCTACAGGCAGCCTGGTCTCTGCAGCGTACCTGGGAATGGCTTTTGCTTCAGGTGCAAACCACCCCAGTCTGAAGCCGGGAAGAAGCTCTCCTTCCCTGAGGTCAGACTGGTTGGGCTGAGGAGCTGGGTCTACCAACGCCGGCTGTGAGGGGCAGCTCGGGCGAGGGGCTGCCCGGGGCTGGGAGACCTGGGCTCCATGGCCCCTCCGCCCTGCAGCTCCCACCCCGTTGGAACGAGACGGCTTCCTTGCTTAGAAGGGTGTCACAAAAATAAAACACATTAAAGACAGCAAGGTACTTAAACAGTACAGCTTGGGAGGGGGACCGTGGGATCATGCAAGCACGTTGGGACAGGAGTTGATTCATACAGACATGGCTTCTCTTTCTTTGAAGTGAAAGGGGAAAACCACCCTATCCTTCAAAACAGGAGTATAAGGTAAGAAAATGAAAGGCTGCTACAACGGTGGCAAAGGCTAGCCCGGTATTGTAATGCCAATGACTAGGAATTAGAGGAGGCCCTACAGCCTAGTTATATATTACAAACGCAAATGGAGTTTTTAATGAAGCCTTTTAATCTTCAGAGACAATTTACGGGCTTCCTGCTGCTGGGTGCCCAGCCACCCGCTGCCCATAATCTCCCCATAAGCCTGACCCTGGCCATCGCCACCTCCTTGCAGCACCAGGTGCGGGTGGCAGCGCCAGAGCTCGGAGGTGATGGCGACGGGCCCCTCCGCCCCCATCAGCCCTGCAGATCACCCCGCGTCTTCCTGCTGCCCACAGGGCTGGCTCCTGTCCAGGAGGGAAGGCAGGGCACATGCCCCAGCTCGCCATGTTGCAGCATGGGGGAAGGTGGGATGGCCTCTTTGTCCCCAGGCTGCCTGGAAACCCCCTGGGGCTCGACTGGCATTTGAGGGTAACACCCTTTCCCTCCCAAAGAGTAAACCTTTTTTTTTTAGCAGGTTGTTGATGCTCAGAGGGAAAGGGTGCCCCAGTGAGGGTGTGGGCCCTCTCCTCAGGGGCCCTGGTAATCTGCCTGGAGCAACCTCACCGTTCCCGGCTGCCATGTAGTGGTGCGCTCTGCTCTGCTCCACTTGCTCCCTCCTTTTATATTTTTCTTTTTTTTTTTTTTTTTTTAATAACATATAAGGTTGAGATAGCTCCCTGTGCTCTGGATATGAGCAAGTTTCCAGGCCTTCACCTCAGCAAAGTCCCAGCGCAGGCACCTGGACTTCTGTGAGTAAACCCTGAAAGACATAATCTACATTTAAAAGTCAGTAGAGTAAATTAATGCCTGCAAAAGTGCTGTATAAATCTATACCAAATAATAACAATAGAAAGCTATTAGTTTAGCCATCTAGCCTCCCATGCTGCTTTGCTACCATTATGTTAATAATGACGAGTGGAGTGGCAAGAAAAATGGAGCCGTTTTTCCTACTGAAATGCACTGAAGGAGTCGATGTTTCTGTAGGAATGGAAAGAAAGATGGTAACTTTTTCCTGGAAAAAAAAAAATAGGCAGGGAGTGAAGCTTGCATTTACTGTATAAAAATATTCTTCTAGTGAGGTTCATTGTTTTCTGTTTCAGTAGGCAGGGAAAGAAGTTTTGTTTGGAGGAAAGAGCAGCTAATTGGATATGAGATGCACTTGCAAAAAGAGGTGGGGCGACTGCTTTAATGTCAACTCAGATTCTCACATTTTGTTTTAAAAAAAAAAATTAAGACTTCTAGCAAAGGAATACCAACTCAATATAAAGTTAATATCAAGGTTTGTTTTTTGTTTTGTTTTGTTTTGTTTTTTAAGAGATAGAAATGAAGGCAGAGAAAGAAAGGAGAAACTGAAGGGGAACTCATGTTTGGAAAGTTACTTCACAGGAAAAGCAAAACAAGAGTGCATGGAGGGTAAGTTGTACAAATGGACCACGTTTCCAAGTTCCAAGCCCTGTTCCTTTCCAAGTGTATTCAGTGCCGTGCACCAAAAGAAGTGCAAACAGCAAAAGAAGAGGTACAGAACACATTATGATTTTATTAGACAATTTTCAGCTAAGGCAAAAAAAAAAAAAAAGAAAAGTACCAGTAGCCCCAGTCTTGCAGTGGCAATAGGATGTCTATGCCTTTTGTTTGTATTGCTGTTGTTTGAGGATACTGGCCTAAGATTTCATAAAGTATGAAATCTTTATGGGCCTCTCATGCCACTCACCTGCAAGGGCTAGAAGTTCAGGTTCCAAATACCCATGTGTTTACAGGCACGCAGATGGATCTGTGTAAGGCAAACCCTTGCATGCATCATATATCCTGAAATCATTGTGCCCTACCCAAATGCAAAAGTTGTGGTTTTGTGTGTCTTGTTACAGTTTCAGATTTACAGAATGTAAATTTTTAATGTTTAAGTGTCACCCAGAGGCTGCTCTATGTTTTCTGCTCACCCATCCTGCCCAGTCTTACAGATGCACTCATTTATGTCCTGATCCATGCTCTGGGAATTAGTGTCATAGGACCAAATAAGCTTGTAAAGAAGTAAAATCTTCTTTTTTTTTTTTTT
>VZTL01011013.1:0-11342 GCA_013400535.1 Scopus umbretta
TTTTTTTTTTTTTTTTGTCTAGTCATCCTGTGAGTTTTGAGCTGACTCTTTCCAGCAGCGTGAGAGGTAACAGAGGTCTCTTTATGGTGTGGGGTTTCCAGGATGAAACGTGTCTGCTGCTTGCATAGCACTCTCCATACTTCTTGGCGTGACTGCTCTACAGGAAGGAGGGATGTGGCAGCCGCAGTGAGTGGTTTAATGGCTTGCTTCATTTGGCTTGAAATCCCGAGAAGTGGAAAGGGTGTTTGTCTGAGGATTTGGTTTCTTTTGTTTGTTTTTTTTTAAGTAGCCCATGACTTCACTATTTCTCAGTGCAGTTGGAGGTTTGTTGTTTTTTTTTTTTTTTAATAGGAAGAGGCAATAGGATTATAAAACTGTTGTATAAAGGAGGTGTTGAAAACTATTAGCTTAATGCCCTACTAAAAAAACTAACCTGCTAAAAAGAAGGAAATGCCTATAAAAGGAGCAGGTTTAGACTCTTGTAAAAGTTGAGGACTTGAACTGTCCTGCATTGAAAAGCTGATGCTGTACAGTGATCTTTGTACCTTGTCAACTGTAAAGAATTTAATTCTTTCTTGGAGGGTTTAATGGAGACTGCTATACTGCTTCCTGATAGTCCCAGAGCTAACCTATTGCTGCCTCTGACTTTGGCCTAGATAAAATACTAAGTAATAGTCTGCATAGTACAGAGCTGATAAATGCAGTCCCAAGGAACTCTTTCATGCTTCATTTCCTGCTTGAACTAATGATGGTTGTTAAAGTTAGATTAAAATGAATCCTTTTTGCTGCTGAACCTGTTCTGCTGTCTGTGAATTTGTGTGTGAGCTTGAGGAGGGGCTTCTGGAAAATCCTGCATGATAGGAAACCTGTCCTTACTGGGCAGTGTGAAACAGGTAGGGTCAGAAAGTTAGTTTGTGTAGATTAAAACTTAATTTTCCATGCATCAAACGAAAGTATCTCTCTGGAGCTGTTCTGCATGTGTTCCATACAGGATGACTTGTTTTAGATATAAACACATGAAAAATAAAATTTAGGCAGAAAGTATGTTCTTGCCGATTATTTATACTGTTAAATGAAGTTTTTTGATGCACGGAGAACCAGCTTGCACGTATGTTGCTCACTTGCTCTGTGCTTGCACAGCCCGTCAGACTCCAGTGCATGTATATTTCTGTTGGGAAAAACCCTGAATGAAAATGGATGGCTCTGATCTTTCCAGTTTGCTTAGGAAGAAGTCTTGCCCATGCTGGAACCTTGCTTGCTGTTTCGGGCTGCCTGGATGGGGAGCAAGTTAGGGCTTCCTGATCATGCCAGCAGGCTCAAGGGTCAGAACTGACCTCCCTGTTTCGTGGGGTGAGTCATCTGGCACTGCGTTTCCGATTGGTTCCTACAGGTAGCCTGTTCTAAATGGTGCTAGGAACCTTGGAGCAAGCAAGCAGGGCTTGGCATAGGTTTCAAAAAACTTAGCAGGCTATGGAACTTGAGTTGGTAGACAAGCTGCAGAGCACAAGAAGAGTTACCAGTACAGATATGATGTTGAGGAGTACAGATTGGGCTCTATTTATGTGCTTCAGTATGATTGTGATTATATTTAGAAGTGTGTTTGTAGTGTCTAGATATGAGTATGTCTACGTATAGATGGAGACCTTTCTCATTTTTCATTGATTTTGGAATTCTGGCTGTTGTCATATTTGGATAACTGTGGGGGTTTTTTCTGTTTAATTTTTTTCATGGATTTTGAAATGGGTACTGTGGTGGTTTTAACCTTGAGGCTCGAAGTGCTGTGCCCTTGTAGTCAGCTGTAACTTTGTAAACTAAGTTTGGTTATGCTTCACTGAGAATTTATTTCACAACAAGAGTTGCGCTTTGTGTTCCTATGAAAGTTTCTTAGTACCTTTGATGAAGGTCACATTTAGCTAGAGACAAGTTTGAGAGCTGTGAGAAGAGTTTAGTTGCACCACAGATGTTTTCCCGCCCGTATTTGAGGGATGGTCACCCTGAGTTACAAAGTACGGAAGAAGGAAGAACCATATTTCTAGCATCTTGGGGATTATTGTTTATAGCAAGATTTGTTTAGTATTGAAGTTTTGATTGAATTATTGTTTGTACATGTTTTCATGTCTGACTGGGTGGTCTTTTTTCACCTCCTAACCAATAATCAGCCATGATTTAGAGATAACAAAGACGACGAGAAAGGCTTCTATAAGTACATAGGTAACCAAGGGAAGACAAAGGAAAATGTGGGCCCGTTGCTCAGTGGGATGGGGGACTTGGTTATGCAGGACATAGAAAAGGCTGCGCTACTGAATGCCTTTTTTGCCTCAGTCTTTACCAGCAAGACTGGGATTCAGGAATCCGAGGTCTCGGAGACCAGGAGGNCAGAAGAAGGAACAACCGCGTGCACCATTACATGCTGGGGACCACCCTGCTGGAAAGCACCTTGGCAGAAAAGGACCGAGGGTTGGTGGCACCGAGCGCTGGTGGCACTGAGCTGAACGTGAGCCAGCAACGTGCCCTTGTGGAAGAGGTGGCACATGGTATCCTGGGCTATATTAGGCAAAGTATTGCCAGCAGGTTGAGGGAGGTGGTGCTTCCCTTCTAGTCGGCACTGGTGAGGCCACACCTGGAGTCCTGTGTCCATTTCTCGTCTCCCCAGTACAAGAGAGATATGGACATACTGAAGAGAGCCCAACAAAGGGCCATGAAGATGATGAAGGGACTGGAGCATCACTCCTATGTGGAAAGGCTGAGAGAGCAGGGGCTGTTCAGCTTGGAGCAGAGAAGGCTTAGGGAGGGACTTCCCAATGCGTATAAATACTTGAAGGGGGGGTGCAAAGACGATGGAGCCAGGCTCTCAGTGGTACCCAGTAACAGGACCAGAAGCAATAGGCACAACTGAAACACAGGAGGCTCCATCTGAACATCAGGAAGTATTTTACTGTGAGGATCACTGAGCCCTGGCACAGGTTGACCAGGGAGGCTGTGGAGACTCCATCTTTGGAGGTATCCAGAGACTGTCTGGGCATGGTCCTAGGCAACTGGCTTTAGGTTGTCCTGCTTGAGCAGGGAGGTTGGGCCAGATGACCTCTAGAGGTCTCTTCCAACCTCAACCATCCTGTGATTGTGATTTGCGTATCCTCAACCTGTATTTAATTGGTAAGGGTTTAATTTTATCTAATTCGAAGTTCCAAAGGCAAAGCATCTGTTCCATTATTTCATGCGAATTGCAGAATGACTGTTGGGCTTTATTAAGGTTGGAGTAGATTCTGCAAGACTATTAAGTCGGTATTTTATTAAGGCTATTCCATTAATAATGATTTTATGGATGTGTTACAACTCTGGCTTTTATGCTACTTCTCCAAATGTGGCTTTTTAACAGCAGGCCCTGGGCCTACTTCCCGCCCCCCCCCCGCCCTTAACAAGGCCCAAACTCTGGTGTTTTTGACTCTGGGTTAGCTATGTGACTTAACAACCCAGGTATTTTAAGCTTTCTGGTGAAAGATTACTTTTTTCAAATGAAGAGTCCTTAGCATGAAATAGTAAAGCAACATCCTCCAGAGGGGCAAAGATCAAGTTTTCCTTTCGTTTCTCTGGCAGGCAAGTTTTTACTGAGGCTTAACCTCTTGCTTGTCCTTTTATTTCCAGTTACTGTCTTCTTAAGTTCACAAGTTCTCCATCTTTGGTGGGATTCATAAAAGTTCCAGCTCTTCACTGTGTTTCTAAGTCTCTTTCATAAGGGTACAGTTTGTTGTTTGTTAGTAGAATCAGACATGCCTTTCTGTGCACATGCCATTCACTCTTTTTTTTGGGGAAAAAAAACCCCTAATACCTTTTAACCTATGAAGTAATAATGTAAGGTAAATTGATGGGTAAATTGATTCAGGTATGTCTTTCCATTTAAAATACCCAAAATATCTCCATGCTTTCCACATTCTGAAATACATACTATATCCTTCATAGAAAACATCAAAATACCAAGCTGCAAGTTTATGAAACATGAATTATGCCCTTCTGTGTGTGTTGTGGTGAGTTGAAAGTGACTAATTGTTGTGATCATGCATGCATATTTATGCTGCTCTGTTGAAGTGCTCCAGTGTATTTTAAGCAAGAGCAAGATTCTGTCATTGCCATAGGACTCAGTGAAGATGTAGTTTGTTACATGAAATAATTCACACTGACAGTAGTACAGTCTGAATATTTGTCAGAGGCAAGTACTGTGAACTTTTATTTAACATTTGCTTATAAAGGAATCTTGCAAAGCTGACAAAGAAAATTGGTACGTGTGAGATTTCACCTAACTGAATAGGAGGGGAGGAGGGTAGAAATAAGGTTGGTGTGGTAAGTTCAGAGTTTATGTTCATAATTTAACATCCTTGTACCTTAACAATTTTACATCTCTGTGCTCCTCCTGATATTTAAAAAAAAAATTTGGGAGCTTGTTCTTCTGACTAATACTGCCAGTTGCTTCCTGATGTTTCATTATGTCTTTTTCCATGGATAGTTCAGTTTTAATATTTTATTCGTGGAAAAAAAGAATTTCTTGAGGGGACAGTCCATTTGCATCTGTGCATCAGAGATACTGTGTTCACTCTTTTTTTTTTTTTTTTTTTTAAGAATGCAATCTACTTCTAATAAAGTGGGAGGCTATGAATTTAATAAATTGATTTTTTTAGCAAACACCTGTTGAGAGTAATTCCCTGCACATTAAGTTCAATCTCTTAACTTTATGTTGTCCTTTTCAGCTCAGGTTAATCTGGAACAGGTTTGGGTTGGGTGGTGGAGAAGGAAATTCCCTCCCCGTGCATGGGCTTTGTGCAGCGATACCGTTAGTTTGTTGTGGAGAGATTACCTGCCTTGGGGGAAGTGCTTCTACCTGCTGAACGCTGCACAGTAACTGAGAGGCTACGAAAGGCAGCAATTTCGCTTATTCCACAGAAACTTGCAAGTGAAGTTTAGATGAGCAAATTACAAGGTTTTTGAGTTAATAATTCCAGGCTGATATCACCCACAGGGTCCTCAGTGTCTGCTGTTCTCAGATTGTTCATATAGCTTATTGCTGATTTCGTGTTTGCAGCTATTGCAGAGTATAAATTGGTGGGGGGTAGTGGTGGAGGATGTTTTCTCTTTTATTTGAATCCCTGTTGTTTCGGTGAGGATACACAGTGGGATAATAGGGTAAAGCATTTTCGACCATTTTTCCTGAGTTGCTGCAGTTGTGAATTGGAGTCCTAAGCAACCCTGCTGAAATTTGACCAAAAATGCGGTTTAGAATCACTGCTGTCCTGCAAAAGTCTTTCCCTGGTATGACAGCTAACGACAGCTAACTAAGAGGTAATGCTGGGTTGAAAGGCACGCACTGGTGTTATGGCTTGCAGTAGTAAAAAACAAACATTATCCTGTTTGCTGCTCATTAGTTGAGCTAAAAACTGGAACTACTTAACTCAAAGCATATCAATATGATATTTCTGCTGTCACCTCTTAGGGTACTATGGCTGTTAATTTATATTATTAGAGCATGTCTGCCAGCAAGACTCAGCAAAATGTAAGAAGTAAAAGTCATTGCTGAAACAAAATATATTCATTGAAAATCTCAATGTTTTTGTCTTCCATTCATGTAGTTTTCCCATTTAATTTCCTTCTACTTACTTCTATTTTCCTGTTTAGTTAGGGGGCTTTTCCTCCATACCTGTTGCGGAGACTGTCTGAATTGAGATTCTAGAAACATGGGGAGATTTTCAGCTGTGTTTAATCCATTTTCTGCTTGAGTCCACTTCAAGCTTTTTGGTTACTTTTTCTTAATTGTAAAACAGCAGTTGTTCTCATGTATTTTCCTGGGCAAACTGGAGTGTCCTGTTTGCTGGAAAGTGAATTCCCCTGCCCCTGTGCTTTTTCTCTCCTTAACTGGCATTTTCCTCTTCCTTCTTTTCCTGTTGCTTTTTCACATTTTAGTCCCCTTGCCCCCATCTGCCCACATTCCCAGTAGTGTGTTTATTATATTGTTTCCATACTTCAGTTATAGCCTACAGCTGTTATGAGGAAAAGCAGTATAAAGACTGTCAAAATAAATAGTATTGCTTATTGACAGCAACTGCAGGAGTACTTTTTTTAAAAATAAGTGGTTAAAACAAACTCGTATTTGGGGCTTATGGAGATTCTGAGCTTGCAGGACCTTAGAGATAATGGCTGTAGTTGGTCTTAATATGGAAAACAGTGGAGTGAGGGGTCCATTTCAACCTCTGGTTTTAAAATGTGCTGGACCACCACACTTTTAAAAAGGTGGTGAAGCTTTTCTAGAACAGATCTGTCAGATCTCCCTCTTGAGGGGTGTAGAAACTGGAGAATCCCCCTCCATCGGTGCCATCTCCCTCATCTCTCTGGATTAATGCATTCTGTTCTGAATACCACCAAGGCTGTGTTAGGACAGTTGTTCACAAAACCCAGAACCAGTAGGAAGGTTAGCAGGTCAAAAGAAGGTTTGTGTGTTTAAAGTGGCCCTTGGGGGACGGGACGGGGACGGGACATGGGAAATAAGGGGGACAAATCCTCGCTGTTCTTGCACTGATCTCCAGACTTTGGGATATCTGTGTGACTGTATTAATCACCATTGATCCCTCCATCTGGTTGCATTCCAGTCCAGATTTGTCTGTAATACTCAGGATGAAGTTGCTGAGTGCTGCAGGAAGACCGGGGACTTGAGAACTGGTTTCACAGTGGTAGTGGTACCCTCTCTAGCACTCAGCCAGCATGTATCATACCCTGTGCAAAAGTAATAAAGCTTGTGTGACAGGTACCAGAAAGAGAATTAGGCTGCCAGGTGAGCTGGTGCAGATAGGCCTATATACATGCTGCTGAAGGTTAGCATCATTTGGCGTTTGGAACAGATTGTCAGAAAGCATGCTGCAAAATTCTTGGGGTGAGCTTCCTCTGGGACGTGTGTGGTGGTTCTGAGACATTACTATTTTGTATGTGTATTTTTAATACAAGACTGTATTGTGCTTGTCAGAGTGGTGGTGGTGGTACATAGCATGATGTTGAGGCTATATGTTGCTTGCCCCAGGGCTGTGGTGAAAGGAGGATTGAGTGTTTGCAGAAATGTGGCTTGTTGGGGTAGCTGTCAGCAGTGAAGCAGTGCTCTTCTAGGGGCATGCGAGACCTCTGCCAGCTAATTCTGTAGTAAGAATTCATTGAACAGCTCTGACGATGCAGAAGGAGAACAAAGTTTCTAGTTCATTCTTTTGTTGTCAGTGTTGGTTGTATAGGAGGGAGAAGTGAGGGACATATGGTTTTACTACAGTATGTAAGTAATACACCAAGGAGGTGTGCTAAGTGAGTGTGAAGATGTTTATAACTGAGGCCTGGGATCTGTTTGCATTTGGGTCTGAAGTCTGCATTTGTTCTGTTGGATAGTGCGGAAGCTGGATACTGTTTTACTCCGCTTAGCGTTATAAAATGAATTCCCTTCAGAAACAAGTAGCTGAGCTTACTGTATCTGTGAAATGTGTTACTGACTGTCCCTCAAAGTTGCTTTCCAGTTGTTTATTATAAGTTGACAGTAGAAAGTAGTGTGCTATCGGCGTGTAGCTTAGATTTGCTGATCCTCTTGATTTTTTTTTTTTTTTTCTAAAATGTATATAGCTGTCCAGAACTATGTAGATTTCCCTTATTCTGTAGGTCAGCTGGATGTTAGGTGTTGCTCTGTGGCAGGGTTTTTTCTTTCCTGTTCTGACAACAGAGCTAATGGGTATCAACAGAAGGAAAACTAGTTCTGTTCATTCTCAGGTTTCCTTTGGAGAGTAGTAGACCCATGCTGTCAGTACAATGATTGTCAGTGATTTCCCATGTGGAAAATCAGGGGAAAGGATGTAAAGGAGAGCACTAAGCTAATTTTTCCGTGTCTCTTAAAACAATGAGGCAGAGACCCAGTTGGTCTCCAGTGTAACTTACCTAAGAACAAAAAGAATTCATTGGAAAATGTGGTCTCGAGGGCCAGGAGACAAGAAGAGGAGGACTAAGAGGAACTCAGGCTTCTCTTCTTGTTTGTTTCGGTGATTCTGTGCTTGTGTTCTTGAATCATAGAATCATTAAGGTTGGAAAAGACTTCTGAGATCATCTAGTCCAACCGTCAACCCAACAACACCATGTCTACTAAACTATGCATGCCTTGGAGTGTTGCGTCCACATGTTTTTTGAACGCCTCCAGGGATAGTGACTCCACCTCCCTGGGCAGCCGGTTCCAATGCCTCACCACCCTTTCAGTAAAGAAATTTTTCCTAATATCTAATCTAAACCTCCCCTGGCACAACTTGAGGCCATTACCTCTCCTCCTATCACTAGTTACTTGGGCAAAAAGACCAACACCAAAGAAGACCAGAAGGGGGGGGGGGAAGACTAGAGAGGGGGGAGAACCCCCAGAAAACGCCCCCAAAAATCTGTCGTTATTTATATGACTGCATGGCATTTCCTCCCTGCCCCCCTTCTTGAGAACCTCTTCCTCTCTTCTCTCCTTTTCTTTTTCTTTCTTTTTATCTTTTTTCCCTCCTTTCCCTGTAAGTAATACTCTCCTCTGGTATAGTCTCTCTTTCTCCCCGCCTCATTTGTGGTTGAAGTGGATGAGAAGATCCTTCACCATTAGTGGTAAGGTCACTGAAAACTCTTCTGTCACTTCCTTAGAACAGCACAGTGCAGTGCGTGTGGATGGAGAGAGCAGGTTAGTCATTCCGTGTAGTGCCTGCTGGAAGGGACAGCAGCTGGTTATTCCCTGCAAACCCCAAGAGGCTCAGACAGTACATCAGTTGGTTCATCTTGTCAGTCCTGGGTCTGGCTCCCACATACATCCCCGTGAATCAGCAAACTTTTGCAGAAGACACCTGGGCTAAACTAGTGGGAATGTGGAGTTACTGTATTCCTGCCTACGATGTCTCTCCAGGGTCTCAGGTATATTTTGAAATCTAGTATAAAATAACCTTCCATGTTTTTGTGTTTCTTCTTTTTGATCCAGCCTGTTTTATGTGCATTGTCTTTAATCACTGCCTTTGCTTCACTTAGCCTCAGTCCTTGTTATTCTCACAGGTGGCAATTTTCTCAGTCCTTGTTATTCTCACAGGTGGCAATTTTCTCAGTCCTTGTTCTTCTCACAGGTGGCAATTTTCTTGTGTGTTTTCCATATCAAAGCTCTCTTTCTTTAAAATTTAATTCTTTCTCTGCTATAAGATGATAATAGCAGACACAAGTATTAGCTTGGTAACTTTATAGTACGATGGTGGTGAAAGGCTGTATGAAAACGGAGCTCTTGAAAGAGGGCAGGAGACGGAACAAAGGGCTGGATCCTCACAGACCTAACACTGAAAAACTGCACCTTTCCCTTGAAAAGCAGGAAGATTTGCCTCCTGCAGCAGCATGTGAGAGGAGAATACTGGGCAAAGACCCACAAGGTGGTACGGGCAGGCAGCAGATACAGAGGAATGATGTCTGATGCCAGTCAAGTATTGTGGGGCTCATGCTGTGTTGTGCAGAGCAACATAGCATCAATAATACTATCTTTCAGAAGAAAACAGTTCAATTCTGCAGAGGTTCATGCAGTTTTCATTTTGGTGGGGGGAGCTGACTTGACTTATAGCCAGCAGAATCCCTTGCCTTGCAGCTGCTGTTAACTTTGGTATGAATAGAAGTAGTAAGGCCTGTGTATTGTCAGGCACTATACAACACAGAAACAACATGGGGTAATGGTTGCACTTTCTGATCTGGGGACCAAAAAAAAAAAAAANTTCTGGGGACAAAAAAAAAAAAAAAAAAAAGACTGGGAGTAGAGTACAAAGCAGGAAAATGATTTGCTGAAAATCATGTAGCTGGTTTGCAGCCAAGCTAGGACCAAAGCTCAGTGTCTTAGTTTCTGACCAGCAGTTCATACTTGCTGTTTCTTTCTTGTTTTGTCATAATCTCTTTTCATGAAGTCTGTGAAGGTACAGCAGTGGAGTGTGGTAGAAACTAACTGTCTTCTTTCCTTCCCCTCTACCCCTTCCCCCTTTGTCCAGGTTAAGTCCTATTTTCTTGCATTGGAAGAGCAAACGGCACCATCGCTCCACGAATTGTGACACCGCAGGAAGTGTGGCAGCCCTCCCTTCTTCCAGCTTTCCTTCCTTACTGTGACGTTCTTCTCAGGACCTTTGGTTTCATCCCCACCGGGTGTGCAGTCGCCTGCCTCGGCATCAGAGCAGAGAAGCAGTTTGTGTATCAGGGGAGAGCCATGGCCTTGAACTTGTATGTCTTCTATAAGTTCAAAATGCTGGTGCTTGTAACTTTATGTTTGGTGGTGCTATGGGCTGCATTCACTTACTTTGTGGACTCCAGAGAGGAAATGTCTAAACCTAAGAGCATGGTGGAGAATTTCAGAAAAGTATCTAGCCTAGAGGACAGTCAAAAGGAAGACAAGATCGAACCAATTATGAAAGTTTCCGTGGTGAAGTCATCTCAGGGTCACTGCCCAGCTCTGTCTCCATACCTGCGTAAGTGATGGTGCTTTCCTCTCCTTTCTAAGAAGTTACATCTACTTTGGTGCTGCTAACTTAGTTTTCTTCCTAGCTGTTTTACGGTCAGACACTTTTCCTCTGAAACAAATAGAACACAACCAGTTTGAGTAAGTACTTCTGGGTGAGGAAGCAACTTGTGTCACAGAGTGCCTGTGCTGAGTCTGGTCGGCATAGCAGCCCGTGTGGTGCTGTGCTTTGCATTTGTGGCTAAACCAGCTTTGATAATGTGCCGGGGACTCAGCTGCTGCCGCTGAACAGTGTTTGCACAGTGTTGAGGCTCTTCCCTAGCCCCTTAAAATTTGGTAGGCTGGGGGTGGGCAAGAGTTTGGAAGTGGACACAGCCGGGACAGTTGACCCCAACTGACCAAAGGGATATTTCATACCATATGACCATACCATTTATCATGCTCAGGGAAAGGAGGAAGCGGGGCTGTTGATGGTTATGGTGTTTCTCTTCCCCACAACTGCTATAGAAGCTGAAGCTCTGCTTCCCAGGATGTGACCCGACATCTGCCTGCTGATGGGAACTTGCTCCACAGTGGAGCAACCTGTAGCGTGGTACACAGTTGTTCTCCGGGTATCGAGCTCCCTGAGCTGGAGGACAGGGATGGGCAGGAGAACGAAGCCTCCATAATCCAAGGGGAAATGGTTAGCAACCTGTTACACCACTTAGACACACCCAAGGGTGCTGAGGGAACTGGCAGAAGCGCTGACCAAGCCACTTCAATCATCTACCAGCAGTCCTGGCTAACTGGGGAGGTCCCAGTTGACTGGAAGTTAGCAAATGTGGCGCACTAAGAAGGGCCGGAAGGAGGATTC
>VZTL01011014.1:6509-49300 GCA_013400535.1 Scopus umbretta
TCTTTTTTCCCTAATTGACATGGAAGAAAAAGTTTGTACTACTTGGCCTAAAATCTGTCCCAGGTGAATACTGTGGCAGGCTAAAAATTCCCTCCATACAATCCTGTCTAGTCTAATAATCTAATCTGCCTGTTTCAATATTATACTTTGCCTATCATATGGTGCTTGAATACTTTATCTTGTCAGTATAGCCTCCTATTTTCTAATGCATTTGAAGAATGACAGTAACTATATAAATGTACACAAATTAAATCTTTTGTGGGAGTTACAGACACAGGTACTATGTGTCTAGTTCAACTCCATGCTAAGGAGGAGTGAAATGAATGACTTAAATGTGCCGGGAGGTTCCCTTTTAAAATTAATACCTATTTCAGTACTTAGTTATTAAGTGTGCCTGTGCTGGAACAGATTCTATGTTACACTAGTAGTTTATGTACAAAAAGCCAAAGGAAGAGGAAAGATTGTAAAAATTATTTTATATTCCAGTTGTGGGGCTAACAGAGGTCTTGCAGACACTTCAAGAGCAATGTGAGCCCTTCATCCGAAGGACTGCTCCGGCTGTTGAGTAACACACCTGTTAAAGGCTGTTTTACAGGCACATCTCCGGTTGTTTCTTCACGATAGTCTGGGGTAAACAACTGTTTGAGTTGTGCTGTTTGCCAGTTTCCTCTTATTTTAAAGCCATCAGCAGATGCATAGTTACCCTGATTTTCTCCTGTACTGAACTGCCAGAGGAATATTCAGCACCAAGGGTTCAGAAGGATGTGCGGCACATGGGGGATTTACTTTGTTCTTCTGGTTTTATTGTACTGTTCATTTTTCTATTACGCAAAATTTGTTGTACATGAAATAGCACTTTGGGAAAATGGTATTAGTTAGAAAAAAAAATGATTGTTTCACCTTTAGTGCAATTCAAAACATTATGCTACTATATCTTCAACAGGATGTCTGGGAGCTGGTGTAACCCCTCAGCTGAAGGTCATTTTGAGTCTCAGGCACAGCATAGTGTGACTGGAGGGTGGAGCTGGACACCCAGGTTCTGGTCTCCCTCTGGGTGCTGAAGCTCTGCTTTCAAAATTGTTGCTTCAGGCTATTACAGTTGGTCTTTGCTCCTGCTTCTTTAATTCTTTTCTTTCCTCTTGCACGATGTAGTGAATAGTAATGAGGGCAAAGGGAACTCTTATATTCTTTTTCTCATTTGAAAACAAGTGGGAGAGTTATATTTCATATTGTATAGAAGTTGTTCTTTATGCTATTTGAGCAGATCAAAACTGCAAAAGATTTCCTGCAAATTCCACTAGTCTCTTCTTTTTTTTGCATTAAATCACAAACATGGGGCTTCCCTTCCGTATTTAGACCATAGAAAACTACCAGCTTATCTAGTTGTTTGTGTGTTATTTTCTAGTTGGTAGCATGTTGACAGAAGTCAAATCTCCCTGTCCTAAGAGCATTCAAAATAGTGTGTACATACCATGTCGCTCCTTCGGTTCTTTAGAACTCTGGAAACTTAAATTCGTTATGCAGAACGATGGGATGACGAACGACAGATAAATTATTTTGCGGTGTTCAAGATAATCCAGAAAAAATGTCATCTAACATTTTTGGTCAGTTGTTAAATTTGAAAGGAGCCTTTTATGAAGGAAGAATCCAATGACAAAACTTCAAAAAACCCAACACTTGAACACTGCAAGAAAAAAATGTTCTTACTGTCCTCAGAGAGAGTAGAGTTGGAGTTTTAATGAACAATGTCTCTGGACCATGCATCCTTGGTTTTTTTTAACTTATTGTAGAGCATTAAAATAATATTGAATTAAAATAACGTGCAATCATAAGTGGTAGAGGAGTTTGGGGGGGGGTGTGTGCTGTAAATTTATGGAGAGGGGGTGCCAAATATGGCTGGAGGGGTGAGCACACATGCTGGTGACTTGTAGCCTTCCACCATCCCACTCCCTCTCTATGCAGTTCTTCCTGCACATGGCTCTTGTTTTCCACTAGCTTCCAACGACTGGGCGTGTCTCAAACAGGTTTTATGCATTTCCAGTTTTTAGTCTGGATTTGCTGGGGTAAATTCTAAACAAAGGGAAAACATTTGAATCCTTCGGAAGGTCAATAATTTAAAAAGGCACACTCGGGTCAGGTCCTGCAGGAAATGCCACTGCTGAGCTTGCGTGCGATGATGTGCCCGTTTATGGGACAGAGGACACGAGGCCAGCCAGGCCTATAGAGCAGGCCTGTTTAAACGGCATCTGGCAAGCACCCCAAAATGGCCTATTGACATGAAGACAGTCTGCAGGACGGGAAGTGAGGTATTCAAGAAGCAGCAGACGGCTCCCACTGGTTCTGTGCACCAGCTGTGGATGCATCTCGTGCTCCGTATCTGATAAAGTGTGGCTGCCCAGTCCCCTTGCAATGGAGTTATGAAAGCTGATCGAGAAATGTGTGCCTTGCTATGTCTGCTTAAATACCTTGTTTGCAATCCTGGCTTCTGAAGGGAACAACACAAAAGCCCTGACAAAAAAAAAAAAAAAAATCCTGCTCACTAAAACTGAATAGATGGGTTTTAGCTTATAATTAACAGATAAAGCTTAATAGAGACCAGAGTTAGGGGAGGAGGTCGGGGGATGGAAGGAAGAGAATTCCAGTGTTGGGCAACAGCCTATTTTGTTCGATGCTTTGCCTAATGTGGCTAAAGTGTAGCAGTAATGTGGCAGTGACCCCCTGCCAAGATGGGAAAGCATCCCAGCTGTTGTGTATGTGTTGTGCGTGTGTACACAAGAAGTTTATTAGAGGCTATTCACACTTCAGTGGAGCTCGGAGATTGCAGTCTGTATTATATAGGTTAAATGAAGCATATAACATTATATATTTCTCATACAAGGAATATTCATTCATTTGTATTCATGTTCATGATTCTCAGCTGTTCTTGTTCCTTTGTTTTACTGAGGGCACGTGTACATTTGAGGTGTTTTGACTGGGCTTGAACTGGAAGTCCAGGGGGCTGAAGCAGCTAGACTGGCTGCAGGAGAACCAACTTCAGTCTGGAAACAGAAAAACTACAATTGCTCAATGCTGTGTGAAACTCTAGGTAGCATTTATTAGGTTGAGCATAGTGCTGCAGGTACCTGGCAGTGCTACTTTTCTACTCACAACAGTAAACCTCCATGCTATTATACCGTGGTTTCTGAACTTACTTATTAAACCTGTACTTTCCGGGGAATCTCTGTGTTGCACTCTGTATGCGCACTGCAGTTTCTGTGCGCTTTTCTGAAGCGCTCGATAAAAAGCTCCAACCTGAATTTCATTCGTATATCTCTGACAGTAATGTTGGGTTTTTTTGGATGCCATTACTTTTGAAAATTGCTTATATATTTCTAATTACTTTATGTTTGGGTTCTTTTTTTTTTTTGTTTTTTTTTTTTTTTTTTTTTTTTTTTTTTCATTTTGCTTATTAGAACGTAAGAATGGCTGCAGGAGAGCAAAGGTCTATCTAGTCCGGTCTACCCTTTTTCTGACAGTAGCCTATGAGGGGTTCTGGAGGATTGCCTCTTTCACCAAACATGATCCACCCTGCTGCATTGTTGGGAAAGAAGCACAGCTGACGTGATGACATGATTTGAAGAGTCCTCTAGGGCTTTTGGTGAAACTAGTCCCATATTCTGGCTGCAAAGAAGACATGCTGGCATGCAAGTGACAGTGAAAGTACACTACTTTGGTTGTGATGTGGTGTTTTCTGAAGCTGTGCTTGGTTCCAAGCGATATTCACATTAGTTGCAAAAAAAATAAATTACTTGTCCATGATTTTCTGAATATGTAGTCCGTTAAATGTGAAGAGCACATAAAAGCTAATGTCAGACTTGAGTTTAAAGGATCGTTAAATAACTATTCTAGTAAGCTGCTAAATGTCTGATCCTTGTTAAATCTTAAGGCTTACAACAGACCACTCACATTTTTCAAAGTTTCTTGTCTGCAGTTGTAGTACCAGTTCTTCTAGAAAGTCTCTGAACTTTTAAGCAAGTAATTGGGTTTTTAGTTTCAAAGAAGTAAAACTCTTGGTAACATGTCTTTTGTTAGCATTGGCAATCTGTGCAGTGCATTCATCAAGACTGATTATGCTGTAAGAATAAGAAAAAAGAAATCTGCTCTGTATTCTAGAGAAAATTTTTCAACGTATTACATTGTATAGCTTTGGATTTCTGAAATTGCTTAAATGTGGTCCTCAGGATATTTGCATTCATAAGGAATATTTGGTTCTGCTTATTGCTTCCCTTTGCCTTTCTTGACTGTCAAAACACAGCAACGCTTTTGAAGATTTATGGCAGATGGGTAATGAGATTGCTGACTGTTAACTGCAGCATTCAGAATTTGTTGGTGGAGGGAGGCGGGAGTTTAAAAAAGAGAGAAGGTTACTGGGGCTTCATTGCAATGAAGACAGGTGATAGAACTTTGTTTTCAATCAGGAAACTTAAACATAAATATGTTATGTTCCAAATTAGAAAAATCTCCAATCTTCATGCTATCTACTAGTCAAATAAAATTTTTCAGAAAAAAGTGCGGAGACGTCAGATTGCATTCAAGTCAGCGCAATGAATCACAAGAAAGGCAAGGGCATTATACAATTTTTCAGGAAGTGTACTCAGGCTGTACTGTATACGCTTAACTCAGCACAAATAGCAGCCTTTAAAAAATCAGAAACAAATCATAAGCTAATGCCTGTGATAATTATCACTTGTATACCTGTGTAATTGTGCAAAAGGGAAAATAGGTCGGCAGTGCCCTTAATTGGGTTAAATGTTGAAGAAAGATTTCGGAGGCTGACTCTTGCAGTGTGTGCTGTACATAAGAAAGGAAAAAGTCTATCTTCTTTCCTGACCTTTGTGCGATCAGCTAGTTGGGGTACACCTCGGGCTGAAATTTAGAGGACAGAAGAATACCAGCTGTCTCCCACTGACTCCATTTGGAATCTGTCTCCTTACTTGTCAGTATTGGTTCATGCACCTGATTTCTAACACTGTAATTCTCTGTTCATTTTGTTTAATAGATTCTGTGTTTAGAAGCAAGGGTCTCCACTTTCATGTTTAGACATTAATGCTCATCACCAAGTCCAAATTCTATAAACATCTATATCTGTATGTATGACCTGTCAGAAGTTTTAGAGGACGTGTCAGAATGGAGTGCGTTTTTCCACATTTTGGTCTTTGCTGAGACCTGAGAATAAAGCTACCTTTAAGTGGAAATACTGAGTAGGTTACTGCTTTCAGAAGCACATGAAATACTGAGTGAGAAAAATGAAGCCAAAGAGAGTTGCTGAATCTGCAAGGAGGCAGATTTTCCTTTTGTTTCTCGATGCAGGTATCTCCCTGCTGCTCTCTACCTCACTTTGATTTCTAGGGACCCTACTAATCAAACATTGTTGAAGCTACTGGACCATTTGAAAATACCCTAACACCTCTGAAAATGAATCTTGTGGGTTTGGGGCCTCATTTTAAAGTAAAGTCTGAACATTTTGAGTCATGGTAAAGAACAGGAGGAAAAAAATGTATAGTTCCTTATCATCTTTAAAAAAAAAAAAAAAAAAAGATGGCAGCTTTTCCCAGGCTGTGCACAGGCAGAGGGGGCTCAGGAACTCCCTGGGAGTCTTGTCTAGGACTATTGCCTAGGGTGTGTGTTTGGTTTTTTAATTTTGTTTTTTTTTTTTTAATTTTCCTTACAAAATGTGACAGAGGTGGTTGCTGAAGCAAAGAGGTAGGGCAGCAGCATTCTTAAACAAAGTGCATTATTATTCTTCATGGAGAAGGTTGTCTGTCACCCCTTGGTTTTTTTTTCTGTCACGGTGTTTCAGCAGGTAGTGCCAGCTTGCTCAGGGACCATTGCAGTAGATCGTGCACATTAGTCAAGTTCTAAAATACCCCTCTGCACCACACACTACCTAAAGTATAATAATCCTTTAATCTGTCCACTGCATGACATCTGGGCAGTTATTTGACATAATTCGTGTTGAATGTGCGTATCAGTATGTATCGGAGGAGAGAAGTGCCGAAACAGTGGTGGAGAGTTGAGGGTTTAGGAAAGTGCCTGTGGGGCAGTGCCTTGGATCAGGGGAGACCTACCTGCGTGTGGCAGGTGACCAACCTGCCACCGTTGTGGCTGTGTAAAATCTTTATAGGAGAATAATATTATCCTGAGATAAGCACAAAACAGAACAGGAGGGGGAAAGATAAACTACCAGGACACAAGTTACAAAAGCACATTAATATTTACTCGATATCTCTTTATACCCTCTAGTCAGCACGACAGATGTAGCTGTGTTTTAAGACATTACCATTCACTGAAAGAGGCAAAGAAGGTAGTCTCCCATCCCCGGTAATCTCAGACGTTCGCTGTGCGCGCCAGGGGGAGGAGGTGGAGAGCCGAGCGCTGGTGGGAGAAGAATGCAATTATCCCAAAGCCTCCTGACGGGCATCCACTTCTTCCTTCCAGCTTAGCTGCTCTGACCACGGGCTGGGGGCTCGTGGGACATGTACCAGATTGAAAAAGTGGAAGCAGACAGATGGTTATTTGTAATCATCATGTAAATGTAAATCCTGTAAAAATGTTTTCTTTCTAAGGGCCTGAAAGCTGTTGTAGTGGAAAGCAGGATTAAGGCACGGATATCTAGCCTAGAATAATTTTGACCCAGCCACCTTCCCTCCTACCCCATAAACGTTGTGGCTTTATCTGGGCTTCCTTTAAACAAACTGCCGGAGCCTCGGTCGAGGAAATTAATTCGGTTTCCATGTCATTCCCCGAGTTCGTGAGCATCAGTTTGACCGAGGCCCTGGATTTGGGCCTAAGCTGGCAGCTGCTGGTAAGCAGTTGCCTTGGTAGCGGCGACTTCTTTCTTCCTTCTTTCTCCCTCACTCTGGCAGGTGCGTGGCCTGCGAGCGTTTTATCTCGGCACCGCCAGCGCTAGATCCGCTTGCTTTCCGTGATTGCGCTCGCGGGTGCCTAGAAATGGCCGTACAGGACTTTGCGTGCCTTAAAGACCGACGGCGACAGCTCGCAGACGCCTGTCTTGTTTGAGCAGCGTCAGCTTGTTCTGAGACCAATCGAACTTCAATTAACTTTTCTCTACAGCACCATCGTCGGCCGTGTGTACGATCGAGCTGTCCTTTCCAGCTCCCCGGTCCCCCGGTGTGGAACCCCTCGGTACACAGCGAGGTGTAGCCATCCGGCAGCTTTTGCCCTCTCTCCGAGGCTTTGCCTCTCGAAACGTGAGGCCGTTTGGGCTGCGCTCAGGCTGGCCGAGGGGAGCCGCTCGCCCCCTGCATCGCCCTCTCCCTCGCTGGGGCTGCGCGGCAGCCTCCGGGGGTCTGGCTCTTCCCAGGAGACCCCAGCTGCGCCGTGGTCCCAGCGTGGGCACGCGGGGCGGGACGGCAGCCGTGTTTCTCTCTGGCAGCCCTCGTGAAAAGTAGGGTGACGTCCACGGCAAGCGGAACGGGGGCTGCGTACCTTGTGTTAAAATTAGAATAAAGCAAAATAAGAACGTGGGATGAAGAGGAGGAGTCTGATGGCAACGTCTCCCCGCTTGCGCTCGGGTTTTAAAATGCCCTGCCAAGAAGGCCCTGAGGAGGGCTGGCTTCTCGAGTGCACAGAAGCCTCTTGCCGGTGTGTGGAGAGGGTGATCTGCTCCGGCTCTCTAATAGTCATTTGGAAGTACCCGGCAATTGTGGATAATCACCTGAGGAATATTCTCGCAGCTCTCGACCGTTTTTCTGTTTTCACAGACGATTGTGCTATTAGATATGGTGAACGCACTAAGCTGTGCTGCGGCTTTTCCATTTACTGTGCTAAGAAGTGCGAACTCAACTTCCAGCTGAGGCTTCTTTCTTTCTGCGGCCTCCTCTGCCGCTGGAGTGGGACAGCCCGGCTCGCCAGCTCGCCCTCTGGCCTCCTCCCCATGCGCCCTTCCTCTTCTCCCTCTCTCTCGGGGTGACGTGGGGATGTGCTGGGATGGCTGTGCCGATCAGATTAACATCTGTGCTTTGTATTGTCATCGTTGTACGGCATTAAAAGCACTGAATCACAGGAACGGCAGCCCGTGCCATGTGCACCATCTGCGCTTTACCTTGGTTTTCTGTGTGCTTTTATTCTTTCCTTCCTTTACCCGACTTTTTTCTTTCATTCTCCCTAAACTTACGGTGTTCCCTCACTTCCTCGCTGAGTTGTTTTCTCTCTTTAATTTATATTCCACACATTTTTCTCTTATCTTTGTCTTTCTGTCCAGGCTTTATTTTTTCCCTATTTCATTTTTCTCCAACCATTTTTTGGTTTTCTCCAAAACACGGAAGGCTTTAGATGGAAATAGTGAGATATATCTATTCAAGATTCGCATATGTGCTGAGGTACAGAGCAAGATTAAGTAAACCCCGTAACATCAATTTTGTCTTCCATTCAAGCCAGATTCACAGTAAGACTTGGGTAAAGGAATGTGATAAAATCAAATCACCTCTTAGCCTCATATTCCGAGGCTGATTGGAACCTTACACAGTTGCTGGGATGATTCAGAGAAAGTTAATGTAATTTGCTGTGTATCACCCCAAGAAACTGTATTTGTCAGCTTCACAGAGCAGTGTGAAATGTTCAAGGAAAATGCTTTCCTTAATATTGCTGCCAGGAGTTAGGAGTCAGGAGTATACAGTCATTATTTTGTGGGATCTGCTGATTTTCTGGGATTTTCCACTAATGGATTTGCCCAGAACTTCTGTAATTGTACAAAGAATCAAGCCAATAAAAGTTAACATTTATTTTGTGTGTAACAATAATGGACGAAGTTGATGTTTATCCATTTGGCAGTTAAATGAAAGAGGGCATAGCATTGCCTAGAAGTATTTTTTTCTTCCTGTGTATCATAGTGGTCACAGAGACCCACGAAGATGTTTCCTAAAATAGGTGATTCTGTAAGACTTTTTTTTCTGGTTCTTTCCCTGAAATTGCTGTGGTATTAGCTGTCTTGGCTTTGCGAAATGTTATGATGCCAAATAGTCAGCAGCCCACGGTCTTCAGCGTACTGTTTCTGTGTTGTGCATTACAGAAGTTATTTTTTCCATTTGATCTTGAAGCTCTATAAATCCCATTTCTGGCAGTTTGATTATTGTGAATCAAAAGTGCACAAATTATTTGTATTAATCAGAAATATTTTGGGGTCGAGTCTTTTGTTAAGTTATCTGTCTGAAAAAATTTATCGATTGGGTGTGTCGCCTGAGAAGAATACGGGTTCTTGCCAGAGTCGCATTTCTTGCCAACTGTATCCTGTCACTTTTATTTTATGCTTCAAGAGCAAGATCTAAATAATCACTCTTTTTTGTGTTAGAAAAGGAATTAAATTCCAATTAATTCCCTCTTTCCTCTGGGATCTACCTGTATATCCCAAAATGGGGAGCAATAAAAGTTACCTCATACGTTGTTTTGAGTGCCACATGTACACAGCCTGCTCAACTCAGCCCATTCAGAGAACAATTCTAGTATGTATTAATCATATTTTCTTCTGGCTTATTACAGAACAGAAAAATATTCAGTCCGAAATGTTAAAATGGGGCACATTTTATTAATATTGAAAGCAGTAAATTATCTCTGCTTATGAAATGAGACTGAGCAATTTCTGCTGAACTCTTCCTGACTTGCCCCTTCACTAGGATACAGTGTTTTCTAATTTCTCAGAGGGCCCTGGTTCCATTAAGGGCGAGAACTGTTTTAAAGCTGTAATGAAAGCCATACGTAGCTGAAATTCAGGGAGGGGAAATGCCCTAAATTCTATTTCAGTAGCTCATCTAGAGCTATTTTCAGTTTTATGTTTATAAGAATGTCAATTAACCTAGAGACTAGGACACACATGGAAGAATAACGATGAAGTAGATATCATTTTAACACACTGAAGCCAGCTAGTTGAACCTAATCCTTCTTTATAGAAGCTTGATTTACATAAAAAGCTGGCCTGTGTTGCCTAATTTAGTTCTCAGACAGCTTGGTGATTTAAATGCTCTCTTCTTTCAATGTCATGGGGTAGCACTGGTCAAAGCTGCAGAAATATTAAAACTAAAAAAGTAAAAGGAGGAAATAAATATACTGGAAGCACACTACTATCAGCTTGATTTCTCTGACACCATTCAGAACCGGTGATCACTTTGGCATGTATTTGGTGATAACAATAATAATAGTAATAATAACAATATCCTTAATAAAAGCATAACTCTGCAATTTGGTATCAGTTGTGTCAGTTCTTCACCTAGCTTATGCTGAAGTTGGAGATCCAGGCAAGCCAGATATTCAGCGTGTTGTTTTCTGATATGAATAGAACTCAACATCAGACTTGCAGTGCTACTTTTGCAAGGATGGGAAGTGACCCCGTCAAGGTTAAAAAGAGTAATGTGTGCTACAGGTCTTTCTAATTTAAATGCAGAGCAGTGCTCTCATCTGGAGAAAACACAAGGGAAAAAAACCCACATATGTGAAATCTGCCCCCACTGAAAAAAAGGTCACACCTCACCAACTTCTTTTATAAGATCTTTTATAGTAAATATAAGATGCAAAGTCATCACCCAATAATGGTTGAGACTTGTCTGTTAGTTTTATATTATATGTATCTGCATGTGTTTCACACACACACACACACACACACACTTACAGTGTCATCACTTCTAGTAATTTTTTTCTTCTTGCCCTCATTTATTGCATTAGTGCTACGGGATGACTTCCGCCAAAACCCTACAGACGTTGTGGTGGCAGCTGGAGAGCCTGCCATATTGGAGTGCCAGCCACCTCGTGGACACCCTGAGCCTACCATCTACTGGAAGAAAGATAAAGTCCGTATTGATGACAAGGAAGAGCGGATCAGTGTGAGTACAACTCAGTGGCTGTCTGTAGACACGGGGCCTGCATTGAAGCCCCGCAGCTGAGCACAGCAGAACTTGACAGCTTTATAGCCTTTCCCATAGAGACTCGTATTACTCTTGGCAGTTTGCTTCTCTGAGCTTTCCCAAATGAGGCGGGGGAAGGTTGTTTATTCCTTCCGGTCTGCGTCTCCAACGTGAACTTCTTGAGGCTTGATTTGCATAACCAGCGTAACAGAGGTCCATCAGAGCTGTAGATTCGGTCATGTAAGGTGCTCTGTTAGATGGGGAGCTCAGTGGATGTCTCTGACTGATTTGGCCTTACCTTTTCTAGATCTCAGTTCACTGAAGTGAGATCTCAGTTCAGTGAAATTAGAATATCAGACCTTATATCAGAGAGGTGTTTTAAAGATAGAATCACGTGAAGTACACAAACACTCTAGAGAATGATTGCTCCTAAACAGAAATACATATTGAGTAAATGAGTAACACTGGTTGAATTCTGTGACAGTTCATTCCATGTACTGAATGGAAGAGGATCCAGCAGAAATACCTAACTTAACAAGTGATTAGAAATTATATGCTGGTATGCTCAAGCAAATGGGATAAATTAAGGGTGCGGGGCCATATTTTATTCCTGATTTTTAAATGCTTAGCTTTTCACTATTAATATTCCTTCAATAATTTTTTACGTTGTGTTTAATGACACATAACTCATGCAGTGCTGACCTTATTCAATAAAGAAGTACTATCAGGAAGCTTGTTTGTTGCTTTGGATGCCTAAAAAGTATTTCAAGCTAAACAATCTAAGTAGTTGCTATGTGTAGGCCAGGCTGTCTCTGCTAGGGATTACTCAAAAGCAGAGGAAGGAAGAGTGACAGGGAACTGGTTATCATTCCTTGACTCTCAAGTTTCTTTGGCTATATTCCTAGCTTATTCTGAAGGACCTTGTTGTCTAACTTTTGACACAGGCTGTGACTTCACAAGCCGCAAATTTGTCATTTTATTTCTTTCAGCTACCCTACTCTTTCACACTATAAGCATCCTTTGCAGCCAGGAAATTGTTAAGTCTTATGGGAGTCAGGTGAATTCTCAGTTTGGGCTGGATTCAGTCTGTTTGCATCAAGGAAAAGAGAAAATCTGTCTTAATCAGTGAACAAGGAAACTGTTCAAACACCCGTAAAATAAAATGAACTAAATAAAATTAAGTAAAATTGCCTTTTTCTTGAGAGACATGTCAAGAGTGCTTTACATTTCATTGTGCAAGAAATACAAGCACTCTTCATTGCCAAAGAGGCGGCAAGAAATGTAATCTTTGAAATGTAAAGCATCTAATGAAAACTGAAGAAAAAACTGAAATGCCGTTAAAATCAGTCAGTAGGATAAAATGTGTTCTAGAACAGCTTAAAGATATTTAAGTATGTAGGATTATCATTTTAAAGCTCTACATATATTTACAAACAAAACTTTTAAACGCCTTAGTTGTGGAACTTGCTGCCTGAGAAGGTAGCTTTTTTCTGATATCTTTTGTATATCTGAAGTTAAAGTTAGTAACTTAAGTTATTCCTTGTTTTGAAACAGATACGTGGTGGGAAGCTGATGATCTCCAACACAAGAAAAAGTGATGCCGGCATGTACACTTGTGTTGGAACTAACATGGTGGGGGAGCGAGACAGTGATCCGGCAGAGCTGACCGTCTTTGGTAAAGCCGCTCGAGCTTTTGTTTCTTTTTCACTACAGATGTCATAGACTGAATTGACCTGGGTGACTCCTCAAAATATGAGACAAAACAAGGTTAACAAAACACAATAGTACTGCTTAAGCTCCATTTCACAGTTTCTGAAGAAGACCAGGTTTCAAAGGCTGCAATTCATAGTTATGGAGCTGTGATGGCTCAACTTTTTCCTTCTAAGCGCATAGTTTCAATCCAATTGGTCTTTAGCGATATGCATACACTCAGAGATCGTAATGCAGGACATAATGCTCTCCCTCACAAAATTGCCAAATGTCATTAAGCTACTTCTAATACAGTTGACAATGCCTGCTTAACAGAGATTTAGACCAGCACTGCCTGTTTAAATAATTCCTTATTCTTGTGGGGGTGTGAAATCGAACCTTTGTGGGAGAGCACAAAAGAGCTCAACTGATAAGTAAAAAGTCATTGGAAAAAATACCGAGATCAAGTTTTTGAATATATGGAGATACTTTTGTCATTTGTTTTTTAAAGGGCATGAAACAGCTTTTCATCTTGTAAGCCAGGGCATCATTTAGGTTTTTGGTGTTGCTGAATGACTAAAAAATTAATAGGTTTTCTGTGTGAAAGAGCTTCCAGACCTGATGGACAAGGCAAGAAGCTGTTAGGAACATTTGCCCTATGGTTAGGGTCTGGAGCAAGAATAGAGTAATACTGAACCTAGAGCTGGATCCGTTCTGCTAACAACTGGGTAAGAAGCAAAGCCGCAAAATCCTGCTGTGGTCCATCCTGCAGTCATGACATTTCTATTTACCATTAGCTGTGGTTTTGTAAGAACTAGTCAAGAGGTCTTGAGCAAACAAAAGAAAGTCAATAAGGAAAAAACCCTTCACTGCTAAAGAAAACACATATATGCATACAAAAGAGAAAGAGAAATAGTGTTAGTGTTCACTCCTGCTACACCTCTTTGGTATCCTTCATACAATACCGAAATTCCAATCAAGACTGCTTGTAATTCCAGTTAGGCTTTTCACAGAAATCCTAAGGTCCTTTCTGAAGCACGTGTTCCTAATTTTTTCACCTTCTGCCTAATATGGTGCACTGGAAAACCCAGTCACACATATTGTCATCTGTGTCTGCATGTATGTGCAATTCAGCATTTGTTTGCCCACTTTAAAAAATCATATTATGGGATCCACAAAAGGCATAGAAAAGTTTCTGCTAGGCAAGATCCATGAGTGACTGAGGATTTGCTGCTTTCCAGCATTACAAGGCTGTAAAGGCTTTCACTCCGCTTTGTTGTTTGTTGTGGACTCATGGAAGCATATGACGTTTATAAAGACAGAACTAGTGCACCTAGCAAAAAAACACAGAAAGGATCTCTCTCAAATTACTATGTCCTTTGCAGCCAATCTGTTGAAGTTGTGCCTTTATACAGATGTAAAAGAGACATGACATATCATCTTCATCAGCTTAAGTACTGATAATCTCTGGTAATACTCCCTGTGGATAGAAAGCAGATTGCAGTCCTAAACTATAAAGCCTTAAGAAATCCTTAAGAAAATAATTTGTTAAAAAGCATTGAACTGTAGGAATAAAATCTGAAATATGCATGTAATTTCATATCCTGCAGAGCTACAAAAATTATTAGGTTTCTCTTGATACGTAAAACATTACATAGCCAATTGCAATATTCTGAATTTTTTTACAGGACTTAATCATAGCAAGCAACTCATAAAATACAATCTAAGCCTATTTTGTGAATACTGAAAAAATAACTCAGCAATAAATATTAATATTAATATATTATTAATACATTATTAATAATAAATAATCCAGAAATACATGAAATTAGGTATTTCAATTTTTCATAATTGTGTTAGACTACCTAAAGAAAATTGTATTTAAAATTCCTTTTTTATCTGGGTATCTTCCCATCTAAAATTCCCCTTCTACCTAGGTATTCCCTTCCTATCTTCCTTTTTGCTGTACAAGAATAGCATGCAGGAAGCAGGTGCTCAGATAATGATTTGCTGTTTGACAAGATGATTTGACTATCCTGTGCCCATTTCCTGGCTGCCACCTGGCCCTGAAACTCTAGTTGGTGTATTGACCTCACTGTATGGACGTGGCCAGGTTAGTCCTGGTCCACTGTGTACAAAAGAAGGTGGCTTGGCTTTGCCTTCCACCAGCAGAACAGTTGTATTCCGTTCCTGGACTCCGGGCAGCAGCTCGTGTGTGGGTGGCTGCGCGCACAGTGCACTGGAGAGCATTATAAAAAATGTTTCCAGGAAGCAATGTGTCTACTGGACAGTCCAATCAGTCTAGGCATACACAATAAATCCAATAAATCCAGCAACTCTGGGAAACATCAGATTGGCTGTGCGTGTTCAGATTGACTTTACTGAACACAGGAAAAACCATGTGTCATCTGTTAAGTCCACAGCCTTCGTCTAATATGACTCACAGGTTTGAGGGACATGGGAATAGTGCAAATGTTGAGAAAAATAAGCTAAAAAATATTATAATACTTACATATTATTCACATGCCCAACTTCAACTGTTTGGAACATATTTGAAAATGGGCTTTATAATCAAAGTGAAGATATCTTAGCTAAGAGGCTTAGAGAATTTATTAAAGAGGTTGGCAAGCCTACAGCTGGTGCTGATTTTGGAGAGGAATGTGTATTAATTAGCTGATTATTAATGTCTCTATTCCTTTTCCAAATAACAAAGCCCCAAATCCTTTCCATAGTGTGAAGGGGGCCTTGGTAAACACAACTCTGTAGGAAAAGGAACTGTCTCATACTAGTTCTCAAACCTTTCCAGGAATCAGCCACTTGTTACTTTTGGCTTTGCAAGTTTTTCTGTAATACCTGAAGTTAATTTCTGCATGTGATTCGTGACAGATCTCTGGCTCTCCCTGTACAGTAAATTTAGCTTGAGGCATTGCCTCTGGAAAAACTGAGTCAGTGTGGTGGTAACTGGTGGCCTGAGGGGAACAGTGTGGAAGCCTAGCCTAAAAGATTACACCTTTCCTGAGTATAAAAAAACTAAAATAAAATGGGCAATAAGAACCTTGGAAAGAAGTAGGAGGAGAAAATGAAAATTTCCCATATGCAGAATGTGTCCACTTGGCTGGGTACCCATTCAATAACCTTTTCTGAGAGATAGTTGTGGATAATACATGTGGAACTTGCACAGAGCAAGTAATTTTTTTTTTCAACCCCGCCTGCATAGGAAATGTAGTTTTCAACATTTAGGCACTGCTAACGGCTTACTGTTAGTGTCAGTGAGAATTGCATTTCTTTTGTTCCCAAGTCATGATTCTTCTACTAGCAGAAAATTGCCAAACATTCACAGTAAAATATCATAAAGCAAACTGATTATATAAGCTGTGCTTCCCAAAATTATTCCTTTGTTTTGAACAGTGAGAATGATGCATTACATTTTGTTAGACTTCTCTTTTGGGGACTCCTGCTTGGTTTTGCCTTTATGAGGCTCCAAGGTGTAATCCTGGAGTAAAGCAAGAATGCGGAGTCTCTCACAGAGTCTAAGTTGGCCTTTAAAGACAATTAGTGACTAATCCATCAGTCCTAACCTTCGCAAAAAGAGGCATCATGGTACTTTACTCTTATGGACACACTATTCTATGCAAATTCAGAAGTGTAAGTGATACAAATTAGGCTGCTTTGCTTGTGTTTGGGCTCATAGCCTTTGGCTGAACAGACTTAAAGCAAGATGCAAACCAGAAACAGTTTCATTCCAATTTGTAAGAAAGGTTGGTTTGTAAATACATAATGTGGAGCCAGAAATTAAATAAAGGAAGAATTACTGTTTAACTTAACCTTTTATCATTTTGTCATACTACTGAACTGTTCTCAAGTAAGTTTTCAAGTTGTTTTAACTATTTCAGACTCCTTTTTGTTCCTTTGGACTTAAAATGGTATGTTTGAAGAGAATGTACAAAGGTATATCTTGTGTATTGATTCTGAAGCTCAGTGAAATCAATGAAAGCCTTAATATATCAACTTCAAGAGGCTGGCATCAAGCAGTGGAAAAAGATATATTTAGCAGAGCTTCAGAAGAATATAAAGCATAACTAAGAAGAGTACAAAAATGTCTTAAAAGATATGTCAATTCAGACATATTAAAGATTGTTTTGGAATAATCTTTGATTTTAGCTTTGGTACCTGAGCCTTTTTTCAGCTAATAAGGTCCTCTGGGATGAAGAGGTATTTTTGTCTGATGCTTAAAGAAGTATTTGTGTTTGATGTTCTCTAGACATTGTCAGCTGAAAGAGATACCACAGTTCCAGAAAGAGTATACTATGATGACATGTTGTTAGAGAAAAAAAAGTCAAAAAAAAACCCTTAATGAAGACAATGTGCCCCATTTTACTTTCCTGAGCTCTGACTATGTGGAAGGCCTTAGCAGAGAGTCTTGTCCTGTCATATCCTAGAAATTAGCCCCAGAAGCTTCCCAAGCCACATGGAAAACCTACCAAAATTGGGTATACATTCACTGTTCAAGACAGAGAAATTGTCCATCAGAGCAAAGCTCGTCCTGTTTTTCTTCAATCTTTGTATTTCCTACTTGCACTGTACTTGTGGCAGTTTGCAAAGAACCAGTTTGGCTTTGCAATATTTGTTATCCATGGATACTGACAAGTTGTAATAGGATAATGATACTGCTGTGAAAAAGGATCTCATTTGGTCTCCAAAGTCCATACCTAATGCTCAGTAAAAACTGAAATGAATAGGGTTGCAGATATACATACAAGGAGAAAAAAAAACTACCAATTGATAAAAATCATTCTACTCTATTTGCATGTGCCTCTTAACAGTGCTCCATGCCTTCACTGTGCAGCTCGTCACGTCTTGGGTACTGCTGAGAGTGTAGAAGTTTGCAATGTCTACATTGTGCTTATTTCTCAAATGAAAAATGGAAAAGTACCTAAAAAGAGGCAGTAGAAGAATATCTTTAAATATAAACCCATCTGCTTTTACAATTGTATTTTCAATTATTTGTCCAACATAGGTAAATTTAGTGTGATCCTAATATCCTGTCTTCTTCCACATCTTAATTTTTGGTGGAGAGCTTTACTTTATCCAGATCATGTTGCAGTTAATGAAATATCTACACTATCGACAGTGTTCTATCTTACTTCCAACCACCTAATGTTTCTTTTTTTTCCTTTACATCAGAATGCTAAAGTGAAAAAAGCTTTTATTTTTAAATTATTTGCTATTAAATCCCTCCCCAAAGCCTTTTAACTGGTGTTTTAATACCTCTTGCTAGAACACTAAAACATTTTAAAAAACATTATGCCTTCTCTCCAGCAAACACAGAGAAAACAGTGCTAAATCAGATTGAGGCTCTACATTATGGGGACCATCAAATCCTTCACTCTAGCAGTTGCCTCAGCAGAAAAAATACGTTAAGGTAGTTAGGATCATTTTAATTAGATTGAGGTCCCGTATATGGCTGTCTAACTTTTGGAAGAACAGAGAAAGGGCAATAATACACCTGAAGGTCATTGGAGTCTCTCTAATAGACTGTGATACTCAGACCAATTGTTAAATAGAGGAAAAATTGAGTTCTGGGGTTAACTTGTGTCAGCACCCAACGCCAGGAAAGGATTTTCCTATGTTTCTGGTTAGGATCAGTTCTGTAGGTTTTCTTGCAACACATGTCTCAAGCACTGCAACAGACTGTAGGTGTGTGTCCAGATTGCAGTAACAATCCCCTTTCATAACTGCAAGCAAAGTTTATTCTGAAGTTATAAAGGTCACATTAGTAATTGCATGACATATAACCATGACCTACTTTATAGGTCTCTTCAAAGATTTTTAATATTCATCAGAGAAAGTATGGGAAGTGTGTACTTTACTTACTCAGTGAAAGCTTATAAAATAGCTATATCACAATTTTTATATATGTCTATGATTTTAATTTATTACCCTTTCTTGTTTCTCAAATATATTGTGTTCTGAATGCCGTTGACAGAGTAACAATATTCAATTATATACAAGGCTTTGTTTATGGGCAAACCATTTCAAAAGAAAAAAAGAAAAAAAAAAAAAGATTTTTTTCCTCAAGTTTAGCTCTGAAACTAAATTTGACCTGACTCTGTGAAGAAATCTTTATTTAGCATGCTCAAGCAAGCAGCTCTCTGTCTCCTGAGAGATTAACGTTGTAAGCAAGTTATGCAGGTGACTCAAATCCAGTTAATCTCACATAAAGAATGTTAATTGCATTGGTAATGGCATTCACTCTGATCACTTTATAGCTGTATAATTAGCTATTGGACATATTCAAGGGGTTGTCTGAGTGATACAAATACAGGAAACAACATGAACGCTGACTTGTTCTTTCCTGATTCGCACTGTGCAAAATGCAGAGATGATGGAAAAATGGAAAAAGCAGTTATTGGTATTTGCATGTCCTTGCTAACTGGCATCTGGACTTACATAGCTATTTATTTCCTAGCAAATTCTAAACTGTTTTGGAAAATACACCATTTTGAGAAGCTGATCTGAAACATATATGTATACTCCTAAATTGCTTTGAGGTGGAATCAAGTGATTTACCTAATGACCCGTGGGCCATTTACTGTCTTGTCAGCTGGACTCTTCTCAAAATGTGATAGGAATTTGTATTCCCATCTCCTGTATAAGAAGCAATTAGAGCCACCGGTAAAAATTTCATAAATACATGTACGTTAATTTCTTAGCTGTTTCAAGGCACCTTTCATAAATGTGGTCTCAAATCGTTTGTGTATGCAGACCAAGCCAACATAGAGGCATATGCAGAGTTATTTAAATTCAAGGGTCTCTAAATCACCTGTGAGGATGCCAATGTGGACCTAAATTTCTTGATTTAGGATCATCTTTTGAAAAACAAATACCAAAATGTAGAGTGTAGTGTCTATGAGCTCAGAGCAGGGCTTGGACTGAGCTCTTCTTAGGAGAGAAGTTGTGAATGAGATCCCGTTGCAACTTACAGAGAGTTTCATTAAGATATTCCCTTCCGGATCCACATAATTACAGATAGGCCAAGTGCATTGCTTAGCATTAAGAGTAACAACGAACACTTTTGTTACTTTGTCCAGTTTTAATAAGTTTGTCAAACCGAAAGGCTTTATCCAAAATATTCCATGCCTGATGTCTGCTTCAACTGTTTTTTGTGTTGGTTTGGTTTGGTTTTTTTTAATTGCCAAAGTAATTCATTCTTCTCTAAGAATATTGAAATTCCTGCAGTTTGCAGGTAAAGGGGGTAACTGGAGTAAAATGAGGAAGGATTTGAAGGAGAGGAGTGGAGGAAGTGTTTTGTCCTGAGAAATGCAGGTCCTTCGTATTGAATAACAGGGACTAAAATTTGATGGGAAGTAGATACACTGTGCCAGAGATGTAATTTTTTGCTTGTCCAAATAATTTTCACCAAATTTAGTCAATTGTGCACCTCTCTCATAATAAAGATGAATTCATACACCAGAGACACCAGGTAGAATGCAGGTCTGAACAGCATTTTTCTGCAACTGCAGTTTAGTGTTGCTGTCTCTCTCCCAGGATGATACTTGGCTACTTGAACCGATTTTTCTTCTGTTAATTTTGTGGATGGGCTGCATCTGGGTGGCGGAGAGAAGAGAAGCTCCAATTCTGGTGTAGAATCATAGAATCGGTTAGATTGGAAAAGACCTTTAAGACCATCAAGTCCAACCATAGTTCAAACATATAGTGGAGAAGAGTCAGTTTGCTGTGAGGAGCAAAGAAGTGAGAGTCATGGATAGCTGGAAGGGAGACTGGACTTGGACACTTGTTGGGTTCCAGCTGTGAACAGCAAAATTCTGGGATAGGAGGAGACAAATCAGCTAAGGAAGCAGTCTGCAGCTGGAAAGGGCTGGCACAGCCAGCAGCTGGAACGGAGCGGAACTCATGGCACTGTCACAGGCTGGCCAGGACACATAGGTGAGGGTAGGAGCAAAGCTAGCTGGAGATGGGGAAGGGTCAGGAGACTACACACACAGGGAAGAAAAATCTGGTGAAGCACATTCAGGACAAGCAGCTGTAGTGAAGGTTATATATGGCTGGTACACAGACTTGAATCAGGGAATACAGACAGATTTCAAGGTGTGGGGAGAGACTAGAACTGAATTTGCTTGCCCAAACACTGCTGGAACCTGCAGATTCCGGGCAGGACAAGGAATGGGACAAAAGCAATGACTTGGGAGAAATGGGGAGAAGAATCTTTGCCCATTAGACATGGTTTTATCTGTAGCATCTGGAAAAGTTCTGTAGATTCTTGAGCATGTCTATTCTTCTGCTGACAAAATATGTTTTCCCCTGCCAGTAGGTCCCCCTGCTAGTATCATGGAATTCCTATGTGATGCTGTCACTCATTTACATAATTATTAACAGGTGGTTTTGTGTTCCTTATTTTCTGACTTAATATTCTGATTTGTAAAAGCGATGAACATTTTATCAGCTGCAACTGAATTCAATGGAAGCTGAGCTTTGAACACAGAGAATTAACGCTGAATTTTAAAAAAAGAAAATTGGCAGTTTTGTGTCTCAGGTTGAGCATCAAAATTTAGCAGATATTTTTTACCTTGCTTTCTTAGATCTCCATCTCTCTTCAGAGAGGAGATATGAAAATAAGTGAATTGTTTATGAAGCATTAAGATAGGTGTTACGGAGGTCATGAGGAAATTAATAATTCCATCTTTGAAGTGAAGTTTGAGTAATGTGACAGGAGGCCACCCACTAAATGGTACAACTAAAGCAAAATATTAAACACCTGCTCATGAAATGAATACCAACAATCTGGAGATGTATGGGGAAAAAATAGTATGGGATCATATAATTGCAACCAGTCCCATAAGGCTTAACCAGAAAGGGAGCAATTAAAGGGCATGCAGACATCCTTAGTTCTGGCACTTCTGGAACTGATGTGCTGCGTGCTTGATTTTGCAACCTTATTAATGTTCTTTTAATGTTGTTTTTTTATTTGGATATAATAAATATGGATAGCCAAGCCATAAACTTAGCTCTTTAGTTATCAAGACAAACTGTCTGAGTCAGAACCTGATATTGCTTACATTTGTGTGAATTTTAAATAATTTTTTAAGTAACATGATACCCTTCAACTTGTTGAGAATCCAATGCGAAATGTAGTGTGTAACCAGTTTAAATGTCTTTATAGTAAGTCCCTGTCTTGAGCAGAAATATTGCTTTTTATAAACCCAGTCTTATAATGGTTTGACTCTAGCATAAATAATTTATGACAATAAAAGTGTGGTATGGCTAGAAGAGGACAGACCAAAATTTATGCAATCCAAAGGCAACTTGGAAACTAACTCCAGTGACATCCTTTCAAATGAAATTACCGGTACTTTGAGTTTGTACCAGTATAACTGAGATCAGATTGTGGCTCTGCATCTGGATTTTAAGCAGGCCTGTACAACATTATGATGATTAATGATATTTGTAGCCGTGCAGGCTAACATAACAAGGGTAAACAGGACTTATTATTCAGACCTTAATGTAGTTTTCCATGGTGAGGTTAGCGATGGGGATCAGGGAAGCTCTGACCTCTGTACGATACTCCACAATTGCCTGAGATGCAGAACACTGAGTTTACATTGTCCTCCAAAGCATCAAGATATTGATTATCGCCAAAGGCAGACGATCTCCATTGGCAGCTCCTATATCGCTAGAGCAGGCAGGA
This sequence comes from Scopus umbretta, assembly GCA_013400535.1. Classification (NCBI taxonomy): domain Eukaryota; kingdom Metazoa; phylum Chordata; class Aves; order Pelecaniformes; family Scopidae; genus Scopus; species Scopus umbretta. The sequence continues at coordinate 28,797 of VZTL01011014.1, forward strand.
GCTTTTAGATCAGGCTCTGTGTATGCAGCATTGCAGAGCCAAAATGTTCACACGGAAGGGCACGGTCTTGGAGCCTTCTCTGCTGGCATGGCAGGTGGGCAGTCAGTGCCAGCACAGGCTTCCTTCTGGTGGCACTCAGCTCTTGCGTGAGGGCCGGATGCGGCAGCCACCGCCTCTCCAGCCTGGCAGTCGTCTCCCGGGCTCTTTATGCACATCAGCAGTTCTATTTGTCTGAATTTGTGGAGCTCAGCCTCCTTTCTTCGTTCTGTGAATCAGTAAACAGAAAGATGCTGAAAAGTCAAAAGTGTTCATCTCAACCCTCTGACTCACGAAGGAATTTTAATGTCTCTTTCAAGAACGGCCCACGTTTCTCAGGCGACCGATTAACCAAGTGGTGCTGGAGGAGGAGGCCGTGGATTTCCGGTGCCAGGTGCAGGGGGATCCCACACCCACAGTCCGGTGGAAGAAAGATGATGCAGACTTACCGAGAGGAAGGTGAGAACAACATTCATCTTCCCCATGCTTTCAAATTTCAGTTGTTGAGTAATGCTGGAATCACTCCTGACTACTTATGGTTTGTTATTTGACATTACGGGCGAGATTTATGTCCCATATTACTGGTCTTTGGCACGGCAAAACCTATTCCAAAGCCAGCTGAGCAGGGAAGCCCATTCTGGGTTGAATTGTCCAAGGTAATGGATTCTGCGAAAGGAAGAAAAGTGGTGTGATTTGTAGGTTTTGTGAGCACGTGGGTATTCACTGAATTTGCTGGAGAAAAGTAAAGACATTTTAGGAATGTACTAGTGATAGTAGCCTTCATAATAACGTGCTGATACCAAAAGCAAGAAAATGTGTCTGGAGAGTTGCAGAGCCACTCCGTTGCACTAGCAGGATGAATTAGAAGCAGAGTGCTGTGGTGGGTTTTGCCGGCTCTTTGGCTAATGTCTCTTAAGTCTTAGAGAGAAACCTTCCCCTTGACAAAACTAAAGAACAAACTAGCAGAAGTGGAAAACAAAGTTGGAATTTGGAACAGACTCCTTGTGTTCAGGAAAGATTCACTAAATCTGGAACAAATGCAAAGAAAATTCCAGTGATCAGGGGATGAGAGTCTGTCTTATAAAAGGACATTAAATTTGCTTGGCTCCTTTCCTAACAGAACAGAGTTTGGTCCTTGCTTTCTGGAACTCTTTCTAGTTTTGATGCTGAATCATTATTAGATTAAAACATGTTAACACAGAAATAGGTCTGGGAACAGGAAGGAGAACCCAGGTCTCCATAACCCAAAAAGTCCTTCTGACCCTGTGTATCTGTGTATCCTGATTCATTTTTGCATGGTGCTTTTAAATTCAACAGGAGACGTGAATAGTGCCTTTCCCCTCCCACCACCACGGTTGATTGTTCTTTACTGTCTGTTGGTTATTCCTGGGATGTTCCTGATGGAATTTGAAGAAAGGGGGAAAAAAAAATAATCTAGATCTTCTATTCTTCAAACAAGTGCTTTAAACATTGGGCTTATGTAGGCTGACTGCCAGTGTTATTTGCTTCTCCAACCACGATCTCAAAAAAAGAGCTGCTGCGATGGTGCTTGTGGCTGGTTTGTATCAACGTATACTAAGTGCACTGTGAGCAGACTACTAGACTGGGCCTAACTAAAACAAGTTAGTCATTGCTGTCTACTTTCTTCGTCACAGCATGTCTTATGTCTTCACCCCAACAAGGTGAAAAATGTGGTAAGACTGTTATCTGGCAGTCTTCATCCACTTGCTAAATATGGTGCTTAGTGTTGCATACACTTTAATGAAAACTGATAGCAAAATTCCTCAGAGTCACACAGCACTTAGTCGTGTTTGCATCTTGGGTTAATATCTTTTGTTTCTCCATTTCTGAATCTTTAACAAAATCCCAAAACTCAGATTGGAGAACACCTGTTTCAGTTTCCACATCCTTAACTCTGTAAGATGTCTTACATGAGCATGCAATTCTCCAGTTAAATCTATTAATGTAATGATTCATAATCTAGAAAAAACATTTCTATATAAGTAGATACATATGCATAGATATATAGAAATACATTTAAAAATCCATTTCCTTGCAGTTTAAAACAAATTAAAAAATTACATAGCTTTTTTTACTAATGGTATTGATAGATGTGTATGCATGTAATACATAAAATATTATTTTGAAGAGCAGACTTTTGGATGGCAGGATGAATTTTTCTCTTTGCTTGCTATTTGACTATGCATTGTAGAGCAGTCCACAGTAAATACATTGTGCTTCTGTGATTTATTGTTACTATTGTGCTGCTTCTGTTGTTTTAAACCATGTCTACCTCTAGGTCTCATAAGCAGAAGTAATGGATGCTGAACCAACAGTGCGTTTGATTAAGTTGCACTTTTATTAGGGCTTTTTTAATGACTATGTTCCTTCTTTTTATTTTATATCTTACTCTGAAAAATATAGTAATATGGGCCTTGAGGTCGTTTTCTTTGTTCATTTATGATATATTTCTAAGGAAGAAGAAATGAAACAGGAAGCATAGGAAGAGTTTTCACTGGGCTTTTAACTAAAAGAAGAGAAGGTTCATCAGGTACATTCTGATCATAATCAACTTCAGGCTCAGAAACTACTCACCATGTTCTGCAGTGTTTTTACACTGCTGTTTAAGATTTCATGAACTGTGTTTTGGCATCTTAAAATAGAAGGTGGGGGTATGTCTTCACTTCTATCTGCTTCCCAGAACATCACAGGGATAGGTGAGGAAGGGGCAAGGTTGCAGAATCACATGCTGGAGACCACCTATGGTGATAGAGGACTACCACTGCCACTGCCCATGTAGTGGGTTACCACTGCCTGAGCCATGTGGATTGTGGTCATCTAGTAGAGTCCAACATATACATTTCAAAAGCAAATAGCCTTGATGATCAGGACTGTATGTTTTCTTTTCTAAAATGTATGATTTGTATAGCAAGATACGTGAGCAGATTCTTCACTGTCCAAAAAAGTGGAAATTTCCAAACCATGCTGCATTATGCTTAATCAAGGAAGATAAACTTGGAACATCCAAAAGAAAAGCTATTGTTTTTCCTGGATTTTTTAATGCAAGCAAAGAAATTTTCCCAGGTGTAGTCTGAATGAATGATTGGATGGATGAGAAAATGATAATACAGCATTTTTATCAATTAAGAAGATAAATTCTAAGTTTTTCCTCCCTGATGAAATTTTTTTCTTTTTGAGGTAAAACCAAAATTAGCTTTCAGCTTCTGAGGTCCTGTATTTTAAGCATTTTAACATCTACAGTGAAATATTAAACCCTCAAGGAATTCCCTTTGTTATTCTTCCTACATACATAAATCCTTCTTCTCAGCAGATCTGTGTAGCTATCTGTCTTATAGTTTTCAATATCAGTTTCCTGTTTTTACAGCTAATGACCTTCTTTGCACATCTGTCTGGTTTTGTTTTTTCATTAATTTCCTTTTGGCTTCTTCCCTAGATTATAAAACAATTATAGTAGGTACCTGTTTCAACAATTATTGCAAATTTTTAAATTTGTCTGTTGTTAGTTCAGGTTTCAAAAGTGTCTAGTTCAGTGATAGCAAAGTGGGATAAACTGAGTTTTTATATGTATTTTGTTTCTGTAATTTGCTCCTGGTGAATGCCAGAATCAGTGATATTGGATCCATAATCTTTCTCTGTTCTTCCATCTTACTTCCTTTTGGCTTTTTTAGTGACACATGTGAAAGCAAAGAGAAAAGTAATCACAGTAATTTTTAGTGACAAATATAAACAGTGTTGCTCCACCAATTGGTGCATTGAGTAATGGAAAATAATTTCAGGCTGTTAGTTTTAATTATAAAGGTGCCTGGAGAACTGTAAGCATCTCCAGTTGCAACTGGATTGAATGAGGAAAAAAAAAGCAGCTTCCAAAGAATTTAGTGTGTTTGAAAATACAACTATTTTAAAAAAATAGTTTGACCATTTTGTTGAATTGTCTATGTAAATAGCCAGAAATTTATGATGATATAAAACTGAGAACAGATGGACATAAGTTTATTCGGAGGGCACCAGGCTTCATTGTGAATCTTAACTATTTTGAACTGATGATCTAAAAAACTATGGCTGCCCGTATTTTGAATTTAAAACCTTAAAGGCATTGGTATAGTGGAAGTTTCCAAATGCCTATGAAAAATAGGTCTCACTACCAGTCAAAGGGTGTTACTTTCCCAAATCCTGTAGACCTGACTTGAGATATCTTGGTACATAACATGGAGCTCTTGTGTTTATGCTTGGGCAGGAATTACGAAAGCTGTAAGAAGGACCAGGTGGAAACAGTCTTGTGGTTTATGTATGCTAACTGTTTTCCTAGTTCTTTTACACTGTTGTGATAATGAATTAATTAAATACTTCAGACTTGAAAATTCTATTTAAAGCCTAAACCAATCCCAGCAAATTAATAATTTGCTATTAAAAATGTTGATACTGCACCAACAGGAAGAAACAAAATACAGTGTGAAGTCAGGGGTGTGTAAAGCTTTTTTCCAGAAGCTGTCCATTTCACATCAGTGTGACGTGAGACTGGAATGCATTGTGAATCAAGGGTAGAGGTGCATGGTGTATATTTTATTTTAATTGCCTTAAAAATTCGGCATCACACCATAGCTTCCATAGTACACAAATGCTAGGGAATAGTCAGTCAAGTATGACTCGTGTCAATCTACTGGAGGTGAACATGATATTGTGGGGTCACCAGTCTTATGGCTTTGGCTGAAATATTAGGTTCACTATTTCATGAATAGAGGGTTTTTTTTCATTATAAGTGACAGAAGGAAATGGCACAAAAATTGTACTAAAGCAACTCAGACAATTGTGACCATGCAGAATAACCAGGACCTATTGAAAATTAAATAAAAAATGTCTTTATACATTGAAGTCTTTTTCCAGCCACATGTTCAGGTAGCTGTCCCTTTGTCTGCTTGGCAGAAATACAGATTATACTTTCCTGCTAAGGAGCTGATGGTCTCCTGTGTGGTGGGGAACTCAATATGGCCTGGATCAACTTTCAATTCATCTGCTTTTTAGTCCTGGTAACAGGAAGAAAGCGATATTATTTGAAAGCCTCCAGTATAAGCATGGCATAGCTATGACTAGCAATTTAATAAAATTTGAATAAGTTTTGTACAGTGTTTCGTGTCTTCAAATTTTCTAGTGAGGCCGAAGAGAGCAGCTGCATAGTCTGTAATTACATAGCAAGTAACAGGTTGGTTTTGGTTTTTTTTTTCCTGAGGAAGTGAAGAGATTTTCAATTACAAGTTAAAATTTATGACACACTATAATAACTGTTTAAACCTTTTACACAGAAGAAGCTAGCAGTGCCAGCTCTTTGGGAGAGTGAGGTTAGCTCAGCAAATGTATTTTTCAGTTGCCTTAAAAATGACTGAGTAGCAATCATATGGGCCTTTTTTTTGCATTCCACCCCAGAACAGCTGGTTTAGCTCAGTAAATACATCTTTAATGAAATTACAACCTGCTCTTGTAAGTTGCATTTACAGGCACTGTCTGATTAGATGAATATTGTACTAGAGATGAAAAGTGGCAAGTGCAAGAGCAGGAAGAGGTATTTGTTTTACGCGCCACCCACGCAATGAGAGTGTAGGCAGAAAAAACAAGAGTGATGCTTCAGAATTCAAATGCTGAGTAGTTTACACAAAGTATATTGCTAAGTGTTAAGAGATTGTAGGTTATGAAATGAAACAGAGCAGTGACACAGCAATGAAAATCATAAACAGCACAGTAAGCTTTCTTATCTACTAAAGATTAGGAATACTCATTAAAAATTATTTGCAAGAATACATTCTTTTCTGTTGTTGAAAACTACCCATATATTTAAACACATTAAAGAATTGTCATTATTTGCTGAGAAAAACAGGTATTATGTTTATTTTGATTAACTGCTATAAGTGACAGACACTGAGGTTTAACTGTAACTGTGGTTGAGAGTTTAGACTTAACTTATGCTAAGATATATGTTAGCTCCAACAACAAAAGTCTGTGTAGATGTTAGTTGTGCTGTGTTTTTAAAACTGGCCTCTTTGTGCCCGAAAAATAATTGCGTACGCATAGCTTGAGCAGAAATACCGTCTGTCACGCTTCTGATACATGTGCATTTTCACTGTCTTCTAGGTGCAAATCTTTGAAATGGATTTAAATGCAACTGACAGCAAACCTTATCCCAATAAACTCAGAAAAGTTAGGCTTTTTAAGAGGAGATCTATAAAGAGCCTGATAGCCAGAGGTGTTCTGCATTTGTATTTCTCTGTGATCACAGGATAAGGCTCTGTAAGCCACAGAGACAGTATTTTTTAAGAATAAACACGGTGCTACATAATTCTATTTATATTCTGTGGATGGGATAGTGAGGTATTTAACTACAGCCTCCTCTAGATACAACCAAGGGGAGAATGACCTTTCAATGAAATATGAGTTAATAACACTACAGCGCTGTGTGCTTTGCTCGAGTTAATCTCTGTGCAGATTGTAACAAAATGCAGTCTAATGTGTATTGAAAATTAATTAGAGTAAAGATTGTATTTTAGTAGTGTAATGGATATAATCTTTGGTTACCTCAGCAAATTTCTGTTGCAATTAATAACAATTAATGGTTTTAAATAAAGGGCCAGGGAAAAAGGATGTTTTTCATATTAGCTGTATCACATGTACTATTCATCACCTCTGGTTAGATCCAGTATGGTTTGCATGCCCATCTTTTGTTTCCTAAGCTAAAGCATCAAAGAGAGATTAAGTCCCTTTATGAGGAGCATAGGGGAGAAGATTGGATATTCTTAATAGCTTGTCAAAAGGAGGCAGTGAAAGAATGAGGTTTAATATGCTGTTTGTGTTCTTACGTACATCTGGAGGGAGTAGAGGTGGTTTGCAGGGGATGTTGTTACCCTGGGTGTAATGCAGCACATGGCAGGCACAGGAGAAGCGGCCGTGCAACTTGCGGAGAGTCCGTCTAGCCTAACTGAACACAGACGGATTTCAGCAGAGTGCAATGTAAGCCGCTTTTTAGCTGTTATGTTGCATCGTGTGGAAACTTCTCCTGTAAAGCCAGAGGTATCATTTAGAGATAGAGAGGTGATGAGGGGTAAAAGGGAAGCAGGGGTTGGTTTATTTTTGTGTACGTAGCATCAAGATGATGTACCCAGTGCTGATGGGGTACCCCCTCCTGTTGGTTCTTTTGGTTGGGCGTCCCTCTTCTCTGATTGACGTTTTGCCTGTCAGTGATCCCTTCCTGTTCTGTAAATGGAAAAATATTCCTTACAGTTTTCTGAGGAGTACATGGCCAAGTGAAAGTGTAAATTGGAGTGGGTTTTGGCATTTTAAATCCCTCAAGGCACAGCATTGGATAATGTCCTGTAAACACATTGTCCCACAGTCACCCCAGAGGTCTATAGTCTAACCCAGTAGTTATCTGCCATTCCATTTATACGAAATATTAAATGCTGAGAGCAAAAGAGTCAGGTGCATGGCTCTGCTAGACTGATCAGCAGAGAAGCGGTTAATAACTGACATTTAAATTGGCTTCATGTTAAGTGTCAGTTCTCGCCACAGAGCTGAAGAAGAGCTATTGTTTCAGGCAGTCTGTTTGCGGATGCATGAAAACAGTCTCCAGTTGCTTACATAAGGGTCAAGGTTGGGAAAACAGCTTTACAACTCCATGGACAGCAACCATAACAGAATTGTGTCAACTAGCAGTCCTGCCTACGTGTTTTCTCTTTATGCTATGGGAACCATTGGTGATCTATGAAGTGATCACTGGCAGTACACTTGAAATAGGATTGTCACAAGAGAATGGTTTCTTTTTTATCCTCCCTTATTTAACATCCTAAAATTGTTACATTTTAGAGAATGAATGAAGTCACTAGCAGAGTTCTGAAACAAAATTAAATGCTGGTAGTAGCAGCCTCAAACATGGATTTCTCTGAATTTTCCATTCACAGAAGACTGCAGTAAATAAATGGTCTTGTAGGAAGGACACCTAAGAAAACTAAATGTAGAATTTCATTCACGACACCCGTTCTAGTGCTTGAGTCTGTCTTTAGTATCAGAAAAGCAGAGGATACTACGTAAAAGCATAGCAATCACATAGTTCATACATTGTATTTATGTTTCAGCATATTAAGGTAGCCTGCTTTCTTGAAAACTATAAGGATATCAAACACTTTAAGCTCACTGAGATTGACTAGTAAAATTATAGAATGAAGAAGTAAAGATACTTAACCATGCAGGTTTTTCTGTAAAACCCTCAGGAGAGCAGGGAGAGGGAAGCTGGAGTAAGATTTAAGAGCTCTGACCACAGCATCATTGACGGTACCGGAATAGCTGGCCTACAGGGGTTTCTTCTGCTTTAACATAAGAAAACAGAAGAAATTCTTCTGCTTGAATTTCATCCCTGCATGGGATACAAAAATTGTCATCTCAGTTAAACAAACAAAAGCTGTCAGTGAAAATACTGCAAGGTTAAAGTTTTAACCCTAAGAACTACTTTCCAGTTCCTATTGGTAAATCGGTGTTGACAATTGTTGACAACTTACTTATTGTTAAGTAATTGACAATTACTTAACATTAACAAAATGTACTTTTTAATAATATGACTTCTGGCTCAACTGTAATATTGAAGGCACTTTCATTAAAAACTTTAACATGACTTCATCTTTAATTACCACTTCAAAGTTGGTTACTGATTCGAAATACAGATTAGAAAATATTTCAGTTAGTTCTCTGACAAGTTTATCATAATACTTCATCATGCTTAAGGCAAATAATAATAGACAGGCCAACACAAATTCTGTTTATTTCAAACTACTCATAATCTCTGTGCTCACGTTAAAAAAAAATTGCATCAAGCCATATTTAGTGAGTGCAAGATGCCAGTCTGGGCTCAGATCTTCTTACTATGTTCCAGTCCCTGCAGAATCATTTCATTTTTTTAAAAAACAGAAATTGACAAAACCAGTATTGTGCTTTTTCTTAAAATTAATTTCAGTGGCATGTGCTGAGCAGATAACCCTAGGAAGCAAGGGTGCTTTTCTGATGGATGAATTTATGACATAGGCATTAATAATACAGATCTCTCCACGTGTCTGACAAATGTGTCTCATCTGTATGGGAAAGGACTACTTCTGGAGACAGGAGCATAGGTCTCCATGCCAAGCTGCTACATGGTCTCCTAGCTCATACTTCCACCCACATTCCAATTTTTGAAATGTGGAGCTCTGTCTGGAACTAAAATCAAATCAGAAGCCCATTTTGGATAATTATCATGTGCTAATTCCCTGTGACTACTTCTCTGTGCAAACAGAGATGCAGAGGAAAAAGATGAAGCCTGCATCAGTTTAGATAGAGCTTACTGAGTCACTGATACCCTACCACAAGCTTTGTTCTTAACTCCTGTGTGTTTCCAAATTATTTCAATGGGAACAAAAAAGCAGTCTTATTTTTGTTTCTTGGGTCTCTTCTGAGCGCATGGCTACTGATTTTGTGAGGCACTAGTTATGTGCATTCACATATGTATGTTTGTATGTAAGAGTAGTACTGCATAGTGTAATGCTTCCAGAGAAGTTGGAAAACACCGTTTCCTTGGACGTAGGTATGGTTTCACAGTCTTGGTCCAATGACTGTAACTGTTAGACACATCTTTTATGAGAGTTAAGCCATTTTATTGAATGCCTTGGTTTAAGGCACAGTGCAGTGTGGGTTTGTGTTTTATATTATTACAATTGAGAGTGTCCGCCATAAGAAATTACAAATAATCTGCTGATAACAACCCAAAAAAAGATTTTGGACTAAAGCAGAACCTGCTGTTAGTATATTTTAAGAAAATCAAAATAGTGAGTAGTAACCTGTATTACTTAGCTTTTTTTCTGGTTTATTGGAATAAGGTCAGTGAACAATTCTATGTGACTGCTTGCATATATGCCTTACACTAAGAAATTCAAAGTAATGTCACATTGCCTTATACCTTTCTCTGGCATGAATGGCATAGCCAAAGGATAAATGGGAATCTAGACATGTAGACGTGAGTAGCAGCGTCCTGTCAGCACCTGGGGGATAGCTCCCTGGTAGCTCAATTTATTATGGCTGTAAGCAGTGTCTTAGAGCCACCCAGCAACAAACAGCCTTGATTTCAGGGGTGCAACAGAATAATTTGAGACCAGTGCACACAAATGTGTACGTTCATGCTCTCCCTGTCATTCATTCAGGTTTTGCTGGGGAAAGAGAATCCAAGACTCCTTTATCTTTCCTTCAGAAAGCTGTCACTCATGTAGGTTTGCACTTCTTCCTTCTTGCACTTACCGAGGCATGGGATGGAACTGAAGAAACCCCAGCATTTCTTGTAAGGGAGCTGGCAGTAAGGGTGGCTGCATGACTGATGGGAAGGGAGGCTCTCCGTTCTGCTCCTGGATCATGCAAGGCCAAAGCAGGTAACTAGCTTCCTATCTCACTGCAGCTTCTCTCTGGCTCCCTCCATCTGGCACAGACAGGCTAGGAGCCAGTGAAAAGCTGTGGCACTATGCTGGGAGCTGAAGTGCCAGCACCACAAAAGAGAAGTGGAGACAGAGAAGCTTAAGCCTCCTTAACTACCTCCTGTTTACTCTGGTTTTGGCGAGTAGCATCTCTCTATTTGGGCTCCCTAATCATTGATGTTGTGAGTAATCTTGAAGCTTTGTGCGTGTTCTGCAAAATAGTCTGGCAGTCAGGCAAAAGAAAATGGAGCAAAGTAATTTTTGTGCCATCTCTAAAAAAAAGGAAAGCCTACAAAGCCTACATACAAAGATTCTATTCTATTTTTTTTCCATTTACAGTAATATTTCAGAAGAAAATAGGTGCTTGGTATAAACTGATGTAAATTTTTTGAGGCCAGTGGCATCAGTTCACAGCAGCTAAGATGTGACTTTTTCTCTTGCAAACTCCCTTTAGCAAGAAATATGTCTTTTTGAGTTGGCTTTGTTGAATTCAGTAATGCATTCTCACAACTTTAAAATACACAGCTGAAGCAAGTGCATCCTTGTATTACCAATTAGACCCACTTGGATCTCTAGAAAGGTAGTGACTCCAGCTGCAAACACAGTTTTGCTGCCTGTGCATACAAAAGACAAACAGCACATACATTTTTATGCATAGCTGCACACACTTTTTTGAAAATCTGGAAGTCTAGGGGTTCTGCAAAGCACTCAGTAAAATGTGTATCAGGTGGAAAAAAGCATATTGCTAAACCTCTCTAAGTTCAGTAAATTCTCTCTCTTTTTTCTAATTTGATAACCATGGAAGATTGGTGGCTGAATATAGACAGATACACATTTGAATATGGGGAAAAAATGATAACAGTGACAAAAACATTTTAATTAAAGGTTATTCTTACATGCTTAAGCCAGTGCATGAATCCAACCTCAGTACATTAATTTGTGATACTTAAAAACAGTTAATGTGTTTTGTTTTATTTGTTATTTGGTTGAGCAGATGGTAATGGTTTTGACACAATTCAGTTTTTTATTTTTCTTCTTTTCTTTTCTTGAAAAAGACAAGGCTCTTTTTCCCACTTTGTCACAGCTGGTTACCAATCAATCTCAATTCACGGTACAGTGATGATAGCACATGTTGTTCAGGGGCCAAATCTGATTGGGTTGCATTTTCAGCAGTGTTTCATATTAAAAAAAAAGTGTCTGTATGGCAGTGACTGTCAGCACACTATTGTACAACTGTCATTAATCAAAACTAGCAACAATGAATGCATTCATATGTGCCAGAGACTGCCAGATTTCACTCAAAATCACCCAATTTCTATTAGAATTTCCTCACCAGCAGTGTTTTCTCATCTGCTTGTTGTTTCTCTGTTTCTTTCCTCCTTTCCAGTCCCCTGCCCCCCTTCCTTCTCAGTTAATTAAAGGCAGACCTGCTCTAACTATTACTTGTAGAACAGTAATTAGGTAACGTGGTGCCCAAAAGTGGCTGGTTTATATCTAGGCACGGGCTGACTAGCTGTTTAAAGACCTCCCCCAGCGCAGCCTGATGGCTGAAGTCTAAGCTGAACTGAAAGGTTAAGCATCTCCAAATGTTTAACAAAGAGAAGTACTCTAAATCAATTAGATGGCCATAAACATGTGAAACTGATGTCTGATGCCCTGCATTTTTAGCTGAATTTTGTTAGCATTAGTTGGCTAGGAGTCAGTAATATTTTGGCAGGATGTCAGAAGGTGTTTCTTGACACTGCACATATTTTGAAGGCATTGCCTTCTTAGTGCACTGGCAATGTTAAGGACCAACTTAACCAGTAAGCTCTGGTTTTCCGCCACTCCATCATCAACCCGGGAGTCTGGTAACCTCTGCCTGTGATTGGTGTTAGCAGTCAGAGAGGCCCTGACCCTGATTCCCAAGTGTTCAGTAGAACTAATCCAGATGAGAGCAAACTTTTCCAGAAACTCAGGTGGAAACATCTTGCTGTAGGAATAGGAGGCTCTGGGACTGAGAGGAGAGAAGACACTGTTGAAGACTGTGCAAGTGGATGCTTGAAAAACTGAAAACATACTCAGGCTTCACTCCTTGTTAGTTCACAGTCCTTTTCTCACACAAACACCTTGTGCTGCTGTGGGTCAGGCTAAAATCCAGTTTTCTTCCTTTCTCCTTCCTGCCTGCTTCATCTCTCAAAGCTCTTCACTTAACTGCGGTGACTTCTGGGGACAATGTGGGTGGAACAGATGACTGAGGGGCAGCATATCAATACTTCAGGACAGCAGATGGTTGCAATGTCCCGTGGGTCCATCTATGTACGAATCTAATTGCTAGATGGCACATTCTGTCAGGGTGGTCCAAAAACCCAATATGGCCTTCTTGGAGAAGCAGCCTGGAAGAGCAGGACCTCTCCTTGAAGTAATCGATAACTGGGCCACGATAGTGACGTGTTTACGTCGCCCTCCGTTTCAGGACCCCAGTGGGAGACGATGGCTCTACCCTCGCTCTGCGTCCTGGCATGCCATGCAGCTGGCTCATTCCCCCAGCAGCCTTTGCACAATTTGCATGATTGGCAGGTGCAAGCATAAAGACTGCCGAAGCCTCCAAGGCAGCTGGCTGGCATGCCAGCACCAGCACGTCGGTGAGAGGAAGAAGAGCAGGTCAGCTGCAGCCCACAGCAGACTGGAGGCCCCTGTCGCAGGCTGCCTGCATCCCAGTTCCAGCAGCCACTCTGTCAGATACAGTCCTGCTACCTGTCTGTTTTTATCTCGGCAGCAGTAAGTTAACCACAGGGATGTTATTTGTCCAGGGGGAGCACACACACAATTAAATAAATGGTTAATTGTTGCCCAGCTTTATAATTATGATTCTTATATCCAACTCATATTTATATTACAGCTCATCTTAGTTTTCTCATCTTGCAGGAGCTGAATGCAACTTTATATTTTTAGTCCCCTAGGGCTAGTCTCATGTCAAGAAAACAAGCATTTTCTCTTGTCTGCAACTCTGTGGTCGCCAAAGACAAATAACTGCTCCATCGTTGTGGGATACTGTTGTCACATTTTTGAGATTTTTAAGTGAGACAATTTGCCTTTTCTCTCTTACGAAAACAGTGATTTCTGTTTGCCATTGACGAGTGCAGCACAGCATGCAAAATGACATAATTGGTGAGCAGTCGAGAAGAAGTGTGCCTCAACTGCATACGGCTGCTGAACGTAGTTGCAATAGATCTGTCCTGCTCCAGAAACTGTGTATTAAGTTCTCTAGCGTCATGACTTCTCCCCCTCCACCCTCTGCACAATGGTACTAAGCTAGCAAAAAAATTGTCCCTAAAAGTTTCTGAAGTTTGCCATGGCATCTACTTATTCTTCCCCTTGGCGTACCTCTTATTCGTTAGTTAAACCTGAGGTACTGTGTACACATATAATTAAGTGTAACTCCTAACAAAAGGGGTATTATATGTGTTTATGTTTATCTCTGACAGACTGGTTAGCCTCAGTTTGGTCTTTTTTAATTTACTTTTTGCTAATGATTAGAAAGGACTTACTGAATACAGCGTGAAGCTGTATTGTATTGTGGTGAGTGTGAAAAGATGTCTTGACTTCTCTTTATTCTTGGAATTGTTAGTAATGCTCTAATTGATGTTGTGAGCTTTAATTAGATGTAACAGAACTTTAAATGTTTCAGCATATAGGATCCTTTGAGTTAAGGTGCTTTAAAGTCTGTTAGCGCACAGTGCTCTTTCTCTACAAATCTATACTAAAGGAACCAGTAGCAATGTATTTTATGTACACATAAATTAATGTTTCAGATTCCCAAAGCATTTAAAAATGCCCATAGAGCCTCACAACATTCTTGTAAATAATTGCATTATATTCTTCTTCATCAAAACATTTAAGGGTGCTCTTCCATATGTTTTTAACATGTTTGCGGAACAAGTCTACAAGGTCTTTTCTTTACTATATAACAAAGAGAAGGTAAATGAGTTGTTCTGAAGTTATGTCATGAGTGTGTATACAGAGAAAAAGAGCATTGATGTCTCCTGGAGTCTTGAGCTTTCTTTAGTTTCGTGTTCCTATCGCACTATTTGATACATGAGAATCTGAAGGTAACTCTAGATTCAAGGTGACTTAATTAAGTATAATGGGCTTCTTATGTCTAGAGAAGTGTTGTTAAAAATAATTTTACAAGAGAGTATTTCAAGAGTAAAATACCCACGCTGAAAACCAGGCTTTTCCTGATTTGGGAGCCAAAGAAATTTCATACAGGATAAAGTCTCCTGTTGACTTTAATGAGCTTTGGATCAGAGCCTAAAATAGTTTGCTAAGCATGACTTCTGCAAGATAATAACAATTTAACTGAAAATATTTTTCTAGGTGTAAGCACTCTAAATGCCTTGAGAATGAATGTTCACTGCATGCTGAAGTACTTTGTATTATTTCAAGTTTCATACATCCTCATAGTTTTAGCATTATTACAACAGTAGAAACAAGAAAACAGACAAAGCACAATTAAATTGTTTCTAATGTCTTTTAAAAAAGAGAAAATGTTATTGTCCACCCTTAATTAATAATTTTGTGTTATTTCTGTGAAATTGATAAATCTCCTTTAATGTGCCTCTTCAATAAATGTCACCTTCCAGAGCTTAAATATATTGTTTATTGTTTGTTATCGTGTACTGTCAGATCCTACCAACACGCTCACAGTTTCCCTAAGGGGTTGCTGCTGTACAGAAAAACTATATATAAGGGGAAATTTCCAAATCAGCAAAAGGTAAAATGTGTAGCTCTCATAGTTAAAGGCATGATAAACCTGAGCTGTCATGTATTGATAGCTGATGTCTGATAGCTTAATTTTATCTTATTGCTCCAGAGCAAGGACAAAGTGAATGATATTATTAATAAAGTCCTAGTACTGAGTGAACGTAGCAATACTAATTTTATGTAAAGTTTCTAACTAATGCAGAGCGCAATAAAAGTGTCATGAAGAATAATGCTTGGTGGAATTATCTAATGCTAGATAACAATTTGTCTTCCAAAGTTGGCTCCAAGATAGATTCAGGCTGGCATATTCCAGGTGAGAGTTTTCATTCATTTCTGTTGTCTACAGAAAGAGTTTTCATTCTTTTTCTGTGACACAGGTATGACATCAAAGATGACTATACTTTGCGCATTAAGAAGGCCATGAGCACAGATGAAGGAACCTACACATGCATTGCTGAGAATCGCGTTGGAAAAGTGGAAGCATCTGCTACCCTCACTGTGCGAGGTGAGTGTTCCCATGGAGGGAGGGCCTGTGTCCTGTATGGATAAATTGCTCTCTGATGAAATGGGCCACATCCTTACCTGGCATTGTTTGGGTTTCACATACCCCTTGCAATTGCGGGTGCTGGCACTGATTTACAACAGAGGTGAAATCCTAGTCCTGTTGATAGCTCGGGCAAAATTTTAATTTACTTCAATAGGATAGGATCTCCCTGCAGTTAAAGAGCTGTTCCAAAGTTGTTTTTTTTTTACTGAAGAACAGATGCATATATATGCATAAGCAAGCACTACATAACCATGGTCGCAGACTTTAATATGTGAGCCATCAGTTTAGGCTCTTCTTCACATTCCTTTCTCTAATAAGTATAAGGAGTATAGTAAGTAACTATGTTTATTAATGCCAAACATAATGCAGATAGTATTATTATGTGATTAGCTCTGCCATAATTAAACTCTCTACCATTACTCTTTATCTGAAAGATAAACCCCAGCCAAAGGAAAAAGAGAACCCTAATTAAATTTTGTAAGTATTACAAGGTAAAGACTAACATTCTCTCCTAAAATATTCTTGGTGTCTAGTATCCACTCAGTGTTTATGTGCTGCTGTTTGATGTGGTAAGGAGGTTTTAAGACCGGTAGAATAATGAGTTGCCAAAATGTCTTTTATGACAGTAGATATAGACATGCTAAAGATTACGGGGAGAGAAAAAGTTTTTCGGCTAATACTTCCATATGAGTAAATAGAATATAATAGTTATTACTTCATTCCAAAAGATAAGCAGCAATTTGGCACAATGGATATCATGCAGATACTATTTCACAGTTTAGTGGTGCATGCTGGCGGTTTTCAGTAGAGCTGTGAAAGGTTAATAAAAACATTTTTAGCTTTATCTGTTCTTCTCTTTTCATACACATTAAATCAAATGTTCAAAGTCTCAGTGGATTGCTTTATTAGAACTGGGGTCAGCTGACCCAAGAGGCCAGCTTCCATTTCCATCCATTTAATGCATGGACACAGTTCAGTTTAATTTGCTGAATTCAAAGGGAAAAAAAAGCACCGAGTGGCTTTGCAGGGGGGGAGATGTTAGTATATAACAAAGAAAAGAGAGTATTGTGATAATCCATCTGCTGAAGTATTACCTCAGTGTTCACTTTAGACAGTTAGTGATAATGCAGCGCTTGCTGTTTTAAGGTGGAGAAATAGGTTTACCTGCTACATGCTTGTGTAAGAGACTGTTCTTCCATTTTGTAACGTGAGAAATCTAGTCACTACAGCAAACTCCCAGAAATGCTCGCTCTCTGTTCCTTTGTCGCAGGCAGAATCATGGTATCCAATAAATCTGGCAACCAATTTGATAGCCGTTAAACACTCCTAGAACTGTGTATACATTACTGGAGGAAGCCTTTTAGATTTGCTACCCAGACTGTTGATATAAACAATAGCTAGAACCAAGCAAAAACTCCTTTGAATTCACTGAAGCTTGAACCTGATAAAATTAAGGTGAAAAAAACCCAAGGAAATATATAATTTAATCAATTTTCCTACAGTAAAGGCAGGTTTTCATTATCTTGAGTATTTTTTCCCGCTGGGTTTGTCATTTATAGTCAAATTCATAGTGTTTATCCAATACAAAGGAAGCTACGATATTATAAGCATATTAAATGTTCAGGATATGACAGAAAATGAGAAAAGCCAAGAAATTCAATGGAGAAGGTTATTACTCTGAATTTTCTGAAAATGAAGGACTGGACAGGCACCCGCTGATTTTAAAGGCACCATGAACAAGAGTCCTTTTAATTAAAGGAAGCCTTAATTCTGAATTCTTAAACTTTTGCCAGTTTTGTCTGAAACTGCTTTTACCATAACCATTCGCCACATACAGGAGCAAAACCACATTGCGCTTCAAAATTTACTTTGAGGGTGCGTTGGTCCTTGCAGGTGTTGTGTAGTTACAGCTGCAAACCTGGCAACAACAGCATTATCCTTCGCTCCCTCATTCATGGCTCCATCTTCTCAAAGCAGGGGATGAGGATGCAGTCAGGGAGTTTGTGTTATACTGTCACAAACAATAACAGAATTTGCATTCTGTGGCTCAGCCTTGATGCCCTCTCTTGGAAAGATGCACATCACTCTTATTCCTTATCTCTCTGCAGAAGAAGGAATATGTCCATAATACTAGAAGACAGAAAGTCTTCAAATAGATGATGGGTGAGAAATGGCAGCAGTCTTGAAATAGTTAAATGAACTGGGTATGCCAAAGTAAGGATAAAGCCACAGAAAGACTGAGAACTAAGAAGGTCCTTGCATGCTGTGTTACCTCTGGATCTGCATATCTTACATTTGACCCTAGCCTGCACATAAGCATACAGAGCTGGTTAATGTCAAAAAAAAAAAAAAAAAAAAAAAGGAAAAAAAAGAAAAAAATGTACTTTTGCTCAGAAATGTGTAACTACTTCTACTGCTAAAATAAGGGAAGTTTGGCCTACCCAAATGCAACCTGGAGTCAATTTTATGTTCAACTTTTCAGCTCTTCTGAAAGGGGATGTCTATATTTTATTAACAGAGGGACTGACAGCCCTCTCCCCCAGCACAAGTATAATGAAGGGCTGTTGCTATAATCAAGAAATCACTTGTTGCAGCAGCAGCTTTCAATCTTGATATCAACCTGCAACAGTATTAACCTGTCAATCATTCAGCAGCAATTTTTTTAGGAAGTAGAAGTTATCTAAGCAGTAATTTGGGAGGTTCTGGGTTGAAATCCCTATGGCCATTTCAGCCTATTTGTTATATTTTCATCAGCACTGTCAGTGAGGAAAAAGCAGCGTGCTGTAAGCTTTCATGCCTGTTATTGAATGAGAAAAACCATCTTGGGCTTTCTATAGCCCTTACTGCTGTACTGACTGGCCATGCTTAAAATTCCATTGGTATTTGACTCAGAAAGCAAACGCCTTGCATCTACTGGCATGACATTTAGCAGTCTGCAGCTTAAATTGATGTGTTCATCTGGATCTAAAAGTTTGTGCTAATGCGATGCAATTTTTCTCTTATCAGGCATTAACAATGATACTTGATGATGGCATGCGAAGATAATAAAAATGTTTCTCAGAGAATGGTTCCAGTCAGCTTGTTCAGATGCTATGCTCAAGTAAATGTGATAATAGTGGCACGTGACTAAAGAGTAACAACAGTAAACATTTTACTTGGGTTGTCATTTGAGGGGTTAGCAATCATGGTAGTATCCATAGTGGAAGGTAACATTACACGTCATGCATTCTGACAGATATTCTTTTCTTTTTTTAATTTCTTTTTTATGTTCTCACTACACCATTGTAATGTCAACAGCTCGCCCCGTTGGTAAGTAACCATCCTTCTATCCATTTTAGCATGGCTTCATGCAATGCGTCATCTTTCATTTGCAACAGCATTTAACTGGCTGAAATTCGCAGCCAGTGCTTAAGAGTTTTAACTGTCTAACACCAGGCAAGTGATTTTGACTGACAAAGTGCTATTTCTGAACTTTGTATTTTCTGCTGTGTCATGTATGAACGCATTTACCAAATCACCAACAAATACCAATCAGCCAAACGGGGTGGGTGTGCTGATACTGAGCCAAAATCACTCATCCAGACATTTTTAACAGTCTATTGAAGGGCCTGGTATAAAAGCCATTGAAATCAACAGAAAGGATTATATTGACTTCGGTGAGCTTCTATCAGGCCCTGAACGATCAGCTCATTATGCTTTTATTTCATAGCAGTAAAAGCAGAGGCTTTGCATGTCCCGTCTTTCTTGTATCTTTCAAAGAGTTTTGAAATTAAGCAGTCCTGAAATTGAAGAGGGGATGGAGTAGATTTCCGTGCTTGTTAAGAAAGTTCATCATTGATTTTTGCCGTTGGGTCATCTTGGAGTGCATTTTGGAATGTGCTGTATAGGATGCAGACTGTTTGAATAACAAGTCCAGAGGAGGACAACCTCTGGATTTTGAATTCCCACACTGAAAATTTGATTCCTTCCTTTGAAATTAATTCTGAACATTCATAAAAATCTAACTAAGCACAATGGAAAAATTGCAACTGTCAGTAGTTGAAATTCACTTTTGGTGTTCAGAAATATCTTGAACATATTATTTAATTTTCATTCACGGATGTTTACTCTGTGCCTGTATGGATTTTCTAAATAATTTAACCAGTTGTACTGCTCCTCTGATTTTTGTAGTTTGTGTTTTGTTGTATCTTTTAGAATAGTAATATGTTTACTCTGATTTTTTGGATTAGTGTGAAAAGTATGTACTGGTGTTTATGGAGATTGCGGAGGGGTTTGGTCTGTCTTTATGTAGTCAAAACTTATGTTAGATATGCATTTGTCTAAAGTTTGTGAGTTTGAACTTGTCTCGGGTCTTCACTGTTATGAGTTGGAGGAAGAGAGGTTGGAATAATTTAAAGATAAAATCCAGGTCAGGCCTCTGTTTCCAGAACTAAGGTGATCCCATGCTTATTAGCTTGCCTGAACTAGCATAGGTAGACCCAAGCCAAGTAACTCCACAGTCATGGCATGGCTTATCCATACCTGGAGACTTCCCTGTGCAGAATGAAAATTCACTGTTCTCCATCTGGGATTTTGATAGCAAGCTTTAAACACTGGTCACTACTTTATTACTTTGGCATTACACTAGTTCTCAAAAAATTAATTCTCAGGAGTTGTAACAGTGTAATACTGGAGTAAACTCGTAAGAA
>VZTL01011016.1:1584-19150 GCA_013400535.1 Scopus umbretta
GGTTCAGAGGCAGGTATTGATCAGCTGGCTCTTCTTGTGTCTTCCCTCATCATTCTCTGCAGCTGGAAGGATAAAGAAGAACACTACTTGTGCCCTTATCCCTTAACCAGTTGTCCCAAGGCCCTCTTGATTGCCCTTGGACTGCTTGTTGCAACTTCATTGCTCCCTACCTGAAAAATCAATAACGTGTAGTAGTAATCTGAGGACTGTACCAGGGTAGGAAGCTTTCTCTTCACATCTTTAACCTAGGCCTCAGGGAGGCAGCAGACTTCCCTAAGAAGTGAGTCCAGTCTGTGTATTGGGCCTTCTGTTCCCTTCAAAAAGAAGTCACCTATGACAACGAACCACCTTTTTTTCTTTATGGAAACAGTTTTGATGCAGGGTATAGGCTGACTTAACATCGACAACTTCTCTAAGCTAGTTGAACCATCATCCTCATCATTGTTCAGTTCTACCTGCAGAGCCTCACACCTGTTATGCATGGGGACCCGGGAAGGTGGGGCAGTCACAGAGGAGATGTGCCTGCTGTGCCAGGGAAGAGCTTGTCACCATTACCCCCTATCCCTTAGTCACTGTGTTTAGGCAGACGGAGAGAGGATAGCGAATCCTACGTATCATGTGTCCTGTCTGCTTGTTGGGCCTGTCCCAGGGAAGGTAGGGTGCAATTTCGGTAATCTATCTCTCTGTCATTCTCCCTGATACTCCTCAACCTACTCACCTCCTACTGGAGTTCTGTCACTAAGTGGAGGAGTTCCTCTACCTGGGCTCACCTCCCACAGGTGCACTCACTGCTGCCATCCAATACTGGCATAAGAGTAGGGCACACCCTGCAGCCTGACACCTGGGTGGCAGCATATTCCCACTGGAGTGTTGTCTGGGAAACTGCGCCAGTTGTGGTGGGTACAGAGCTTAGAGAGGCTATGGCTTTCTACCGTTGCTCCCTGGTTGAGCTGGCAGAGCTTCAGCGCCTTTCCTGCCGCGCCACACCACGTCCTGTTTGCAGTGCTCCTGGTCACTAGCACTCCCTACGGGCTTCTTTTACACATGGGGGAGTGTTGGTCAGCCTGGCTGCTGGCCCTGCCCAGGTATTGCCAGCCGCTGTCACACAAGCTGCCGGATCCTGGAAGCTCTCTAGGTTATCCCAGAGGCTCCGTCGGTTTGTGAAACCCCCCTGTGCACCACCCTAGAGCTCTCTGCTGCCAATTGTGCTAGCACTGGAGCTGCTTGCCTCCGCAATTGAGTGCTGGTTTTGGTTACACTGTGTTTAAATTGATTGCTTCTGTCATATTCAGAAAATGTGTATATATTCTAGACTAAGGAAGAGAACTGTAGCTTTAAAATGTCCATCTGAGCCAGGATGTAATAAAACTGTTATCGTTATTATATGCAGATACTCATGAATTTGTTGTCACTGTGAATTATTATTTTATATAAAACCAGGTAAAATTTCATGCCAGGCAACTGCCCACCATCAAACAGCACTTTCAGTGTTTGCAATGAAGCATTACAACCAGCTCACCTCTGAAAGGTACCTGCAGCAATGAACTACAGTGTAATCTATCAGCGAGATGATATTCATTACAGACTTAATACCTGTGATGTAATTCTTGAAAAAAACCTGCAGTAAAAATGGCACTCACATATACTGATGACTAGTGTCATCTCTAAATTTCTGCTATGAAATTGTGAGACATGCCAGCTTATATCTAGAACACCAGCTATATCTAGAACACTCCCCATCAGTTTTGTTCGCATTGCAAAATTTGTCTTCCACAAGCACTGTTTCAGAGTTCATATGAAAAACACATCTTATTTCTGGAAACTCCAAATCAATGATTTACACTAGTGCTCAATACAAGAACTAATTTTTTTAATTTTTTTTTTTATTAATGACCTGGCTGAAACTCTATTCCATAAGGATATCCTAAACAGACAAATATAAGACTACTTCAGTTACTTGTTCTCAAGTCTTTCTTGACCCTGAAAAGCCTTTGCTGCTAACCCCGACTAGTATTGTAATCTTCCCTATTGTAATCATCTGTGAAACAACCCAAAATGATATTTGGGCATTTTCCATTTTGCTGTATCTGCAACCAAACAACAACACATGCCATTTCACTGATTTCAGCATTATTTGTTTTTAGCATAGCATAAACATTAGATAAATCTGTTTAGCAACATCAAGACCTCTAATAATCAAGCTGGCAAGCGTGCAAGATCTACCTGAGGTCTAGAACTAGAACTGTTTGGGCAGCAGTCCTTGCTTCCTGCTACGGGGCAACAGGGTACTGTATACCAGTTGAAGTACTTCACTTGACTGATGTGCAGCTCTACATGATCGTGCTTATTGCACTGCTATTAGCTCACATCTATACTCTGGCTTCCAGTGATGAATGATGTTGATCTGCTGTGTATTCTCTATTAACTGTTTCATCTCTATCTCATGGTCAAAAGCTCTCCTGAACTCTGAAGTACACAGACATCTTCAGTTTCCTCTGAACTACTTTGCTGCTTTAACTTGCCACAAAATGACTGAACCCGATGGACTACCTCCTTTCTTGTTGTCCTGTCATTCAGCAGCCAAATCCATCATGCAATTTCTAGATGTTTCTCAGTTCCACACTGGAATAAAGGGTAATGTTACCAGGTATAGACAAGGTTGGTTTTTCAAACAACCAAAGCCTCAAATGTCCCAGACACATGATTCAGGTATGAAGGACTGCTCTGTATATGAATTTTATGGGGTCAAAGCACACTGGAGTTATGGTGAATGCTTTAGCTTGGTAAAATGTGCAAATGATAGTAACAGTATATCAGTTACTCTGATCATGTCTGAGATCAAAAGCAGACACTTCAAGAATCTTTTACACTGTCATTATAAGGTAGATGAGTTCTTAGTCTATACGCTGCTTGAAGACGTAAAAATCCAGTAAGGCCATTTTATTAGTCATGTAGGGCAGAAAATCTAAAATTGTGACATAGTCTTAACTCTGCTATGAAGTCAAATCCCACTAAATTCCCAACATATTCATCAAATGATGGTAGGTAATGAAACAAAAATAAGATCAACATTTGTGGAAAAAAAATCACAAGTTTCTTAATATTTTATGCTAATATATTGAAATTGATTAAAATGAGTCTTTTTTTTTAAAAACTGCTACTGATATTACATATGCATAGAATATTTTAGCAAGAATTATATTATGGAGTCAGTTAATTACCTACCCGCTGCACATGAAGTATTCATTGAGTTAAATTAATTTACAGATTATAAACCCCAAAATCTCCAAACACAAAAACAGGGTGTTTTTCTCATGTTGGACAATTTAAATAGCTGAATCTTTGTTTTTTTCTTCTTTTAATGATAAAGCAAATGCTGGAGAATATATTGCCGTATTGAATTTAAACCCTGTGAAAGGGGAACTCAGACTCAATTTATTATGTAGTGTTTTTACTTTACTGTGCAGGTGGACTCAATAAAGTAGAATGCTCATTAAATTGAATAGAACGTGTGGCATCATCTAGATTCAGGCTTTCAGCCAAACTCTACCCTTCTGTAAAAGTTCCCATGGAGCTTTAGCTTCAGAGGATGTACGTATGGTTCAAACAGGACACAGATGTGCTCGACATACTATTGATGCTTGTTCTTTTTTTCTCCAATACATGTATTTAGGTGTAGTTTCATGGAGTAGTTATCAGATTGGGTCTCTTCAACTTTGATTTTTGACCTAAGAAATTATTTTTCTTCTGTTTATTACATTACATGAGCTTTCAATTGGGATTATAAAAAGGGAACTTGGGTAACTATTTCTTTATAAACACCAGCAAATCCCACTGTGGTGTTGTATAGCTCATTCTGGGGCCTCATATGGATGGTCTTCATTCTATGCCTAGAAGCTGAAACAGTAGTGCACTTCTTATCCTTGTATCCATTTGTCTTAGTGCAAGAACCCGTTTGCAGGGGAAACCAAATGACTTTACTACTTAATTATCCATTTTGTCAACAGCATGCACTACAAAGATCTAAGAAAAAAAATCTTTGTGGGCAAAACAACCTTTCTTATTAGACCCAGATGCTCAAACCTCCGAGGTATACAGAGCTGTGACAGGATAGGGGACACATGAGGATATATGAAAGAAAAGAACAGGTAAACCCAGGTCCCACTTTCTTGCAGCCTTTTGAATTCAAGGGTTTTTCTTCTGCAGACTTTCCAAGTGATAGCAATCTCCTTTCCTGGGGCTGACCTGTACTACACCTAGGCTTAGGCTACGTGCAGGCCTACGGACTCACAGCACAAAGAATAAACAGGCTTTCACTACGCTGTCAACAGTCCACCTGAGGATAGCAAGAAATATCTTAGAGTTGCTTCTTGTGCTGCTTTTTAAAAGGATAACACATAGTTAATTTAATAGTTTCAGATCACTGTCCAAAAATATCTCACTCTGTATACAAAGAATTAACATTGCTGTAGCTCAGTTTATCATAATGCTGGATAAACAAGTTGCTTAGTCGAATCACTAAAGAAAATACCTGTAGCAACCAACCATTTCTTTAAAAGATTCCAGATCATTACTCTCTGCTGCTGCCCCCAGTTACAGGTGCTATTACTTTTTGCAATGTCATGTATATTTATTCCTTCACATCTTCCTTCACTTTCGCATTGTCCTGGTTTCAGCTTANTGTCCTTCTAGTAATGGCATGAAAGAATCTGTGGAACCAGTGATTTATCCTGCTAGCTTTGATATCACTTTCAAATTTACTCTTTTACAGAATAAAAAAATACTGTTGTTTTAGTGATGCAGCTACTTTCAATTGTCCAACAACGTTTCTCTGAATGTTGTGCTCTTCTGTGCACCTGTGTCTCTCTTTATAAAGGCCAAAACCTTAGAGAACACTTTAAAGCATTCATCTGTTTGGTTTTAACTAGTCAGTCCTGCTTTTCTCTACAACCAAAAGTAGAGTTCCCATGCAAGATACCGAAAGAGAATTATATCATTGTAGGAAGCCACCGACCTACCTGCAGCCAAACTAAATTTATCTCCCAGAAAAGGCATATGCTCAAGTCCTTTCACTAATTTGACAGGAAAGCCAAGTTTTTTAAAAGCTTATTACTTCCCTGAATCTTTTGGCTCAATTATCTGATTACTAAATTGATTCTGTAACAGAACCAAGGTACTACATGTTTCTTTTGCCTCTGAGTATCTTTTTTCCTTTTTGGATAGTCAGTCCATGTAGGAGCGTGCTGTGATCATAAATGATTTTTTTTTTGTGGACTGCTATCACTATTAGTGTTAATGGTTTTCAATTATTAACTTTGTGACTGTATCAGCTTCTGAAGAACTACGCTGGAAAAACTTTGCTCCAAAAAATCAACATATAAACCACTGTAAGATCCAAGTCAAACACTGTTACTGTGGACCTGCATGCTTATTTCACTGCCTACACACTTTAACAAATACAAGATGTTAGAAAAAAAACAAACCAAACCAAAACACAAAACCAAAAAGGAAACTGCTTTTTTTTATTTTTCTAAAAACCTCCAAAATGTCCATGTTTTCAGTTAGTCAGTAGTCTTTTCAAAATCCAGACTCAATTTTCACATTAATATACATCTTTCCAAAGAATTAGTTACACTCTGGATCCATATTCTAAACCAACGTGTTAAGGTGCTAACATATACACTAATATTTTATTTTCTACACAGTAGAGACTAAAAAACAACACAGTTAACAATGTAACTCTAATACATGATACCATGCATTGAATCTTTTATTGTAATCTTGAAATTAATGATTCAATTACATGATATGCCAGACAGTGTTTTGTTTTGGTTTTAATTAGGCTTCCATTGTGGTTTGATGTATTGGAATTTCACAAGTTTTTTAAAACAGTCTTTCATGAATGAGTATGCACTAGTTATCACCACTATTTTAATAGCAAAAAATTGGTCTTTATCATTGGTAATTGCCCTGGTTTCAGCTTAATTCAGAGTTCATTTTCTTCCTAGCAGCTGCTATAGTGCTGTGTTTTGGACTTAGTATGAGAACAATGCTGATAACACACTCATGTTTTAGTTGTTGCTCAGCAGTGTTTACACCAGTCAAGGACTTTTCAGCTTCCCATGCTCTCCCAGGTGCACAAGGAGCTGGGAGGGGGCACAGCCAGGACAGCTGACCCCAACTGCCCCAAGGGCTATTCCATACCATATGGCACCATGCTCAGTATAGAAACTGGGGGGAGTTTGCTGGGTGGCAGCGATCGCTGCTCGTGGCCTGGCTGGGCATCGGTCAGTGGGTGGTGAGCAATTGCATTGTGCATCACTTGTTTTGTATATTCTTTTATCATTGTTGTTGTTGTTGTTGTTGTTATTGTTATTATTATTATTATTTTATCTTCCTCTGCTGTCCTATTAAACTGCTTTTATCTCAACCCACGGGTTTTAGGGTTTTTTTTGGTTCTCTCCCCCATCCCACTGGGGCGGGGGGAGGGTGAGCAAGTGGCTATGTGGTGCTTGGTTGCCGATTGGGATTAAACCGCAACAGTAATATAAATACTTCATTGTATAAATTAATATTGATTTTTAAATGCTTTTCTTTTTTTTAATGTTATCATCAAGGCACAATTTCAGTCCATATTTTGCTTTTATAAAATTATTCCTACAAATGTTTTTGTATTAAATGTCATTTCCATTACAATAATTTTCTGTTGATTTTGACTTCCATATGCATAAATGCATTGCAGTAATACAAGTCAGCTGTCAGTGCTTCCATATTTTCACTTCTACTTTTTAATGAATAGCTCAATAAACATGTAAATGCCTGCCATATTATTTACATTTACAGTAAACATACCAATCCTATTTGAAGTCTAGCCTTCTACTCAAAGTTTATTCATCTGTATAGAAGTCTTCATATAGGCAGATTACAGTTATGGCTGTACCCATTTACAGTAAAGAATCATTCCCCCAAGCAGTTTTATACAAAACCACTTGCACCAATACTAAGGTAGTTCATGATGTTTTGTATTCTGCATAAATAATTGACAGCAAACTCCAGCCTTTTAGAGAGACAAATTATTTTGCCACAGCTGAAAATAGTTCAATAATAGTGTAATTTGTTCTTTGATCAAATATTAAAGTGAGATACCTCCTTTGCAAAAATACAGGAATACCAGTAACTTGCATGGAATTACACTCATGATATCAAAATGGTCATGAAAGAGTAAGATTTATGAGGATATGAAATATTGGCTAGCTCCATACAAAATATGGAGGAGTAAAATTTACAACTTCATTCTGAAATATTTTGATTTGTTGCTATCTATAGATAAAGAATACCTACCTGTCCTGGCAAAAAAAAAAAAAAAAAAAAAAAAAAAAAAAAAATTTTTCCTTTGTTTTAAAAAAAAAAAATACCTGCTTNAAAAAAAAAAAAATTTTTCCTCTGCTTTGAAGAAAAAACATTACTTGCTGTCCATGAAAGGCAAGATCTCTCATTTAGTGCTTAAAAAAAATAGAAAAAAAAATCTAGCTGGAAAAATTTTGTAGTTATATGGGAATTCAAATCTCATAGATGCTGATGGGCTTTTTGCTCAAATAACATGGCATACAAGATTCAACATTCATAGTTCTCTGAGAACACAACATTTTGTTCTGAACCACATAAACAATAGTTATCCTTTCTTAGCTGGAGCTGAAATAGTATTTCCCCAAAATACCACAATCTAATATGTGAAGTACAGCTACAACCTACAGTGTGTCATCTGAAAAGCCCGGAAAACAGAAAGCTGTTTGCTTTACTCATGGGAATCACCACACTACCAAGAAAAGAAGATTCATACTTGTCCACCACATACAGTTACATAAGAAATATTAACTTAACGTCAGCTGCCAGATTGGCTTTAAATTTTGGTGTTGTTTTTGTTCCACTATTCATGGAAAAAATGTTTTTTCACTGTAAGTCACACCATTTTATATTAAGGGTTTCTGCAAGAACCTAGGCTTTACAGCTTGTTATATTGACATTTATTGTCAATTTTATTTGCAGTTTTATGCATGTAATTTCAAATACTTGGTGTATTTCTAATTTTTTCAAACAAAATATGGTTATGTGATGGTGCACTTGCCAAAACAATTCCTATTCTAAAAATGGGAATTTGTTCTATTTGATTTTTGTCACTCAGATGTGACTGATGGAGGCTCTAATGACAGGTAATATTTCATATGATGTGGTGCATCTCTTATAAACACAGTACACGTTGCCTACACATTACGTACTGTCAAAAGTGCCAAATAAAATTTGCTAGACTTGTCAGTGAAGAATGAAATAAAATTCTTCAGTGATGGCAGCTCAAATATTCTATTTAGGTAGCAAGCCCTAGTTATTTGGAGATATTTAACCACATTTGCTTGTGATATCAAGCAGTAATCAAGAAAGTTTGAAGTTATTTGTTAGCTTCACAGTAACATACACAAAGAAAGAACAAACTAGAAGGCTTAATCAGCAAAGCCTTATGGGAGATAAATAGCTAAGCGTCTTCCAGCATTCAGGCTGCAGTGTTCCCATTTTCACCAATCAGTAACTATTCTCCATGCCCAGCAGTAGTTAAGAATTGGCAACAACTAGTACTGTATTTATAAATGCTTCACATTTTTTCATTATGCAATTAATGAACTGAGTGAGAGCTAGAAGCCTTGAAAATATGAGCCTAAATACTTGATACGACCCTCAGAAAAGGTTGTCCAACATTATATAACCATGTTATACTTGAACAAGAGAGCGGTTTTGCCCTGAGCAGACTGGTTTTGTTCCAGCAACTCCATGAGTGCTGATGTTTGCTTCCTAAGATTTAAAAGTTACAGCTGTTTAAACAAAGCTGTATTTATAATGCAGAAAGCATCAAACTTGAAAGATGTAGAAAAAGAGGTAAATAAAGGTGTGATAGCATTCAGTGACGATACTAAGTATTCAGAGTACTAAAAATGAGGACTGACTGAAAAAAAACTGCAAAAGGACCTCAGAGTACTGACCAATCCGGTGACAAAAGAGCAGGTGAACCTGAATGGTGGTAAATATTAAAAGTAATGCACTGAAAAGCAACAGAGTCCTAACTGCACACGGGCAGTGATAAACTCAAGAAAGAGGAAATAGTTGTAACTCCAAAAATACCCAATAGTGCTCAAAACCCCAATGAACCCAATATTTCAGGAAAGGCATGGAAAAACAAGCAGAACCCTTATGACGGTTCTGTACAGACCTGCAGTATGCCTGTAATCAAAGCTATATAAAGGGAGAACAGACTGGGACTTTCTAGCATGAAAAAGAAATTACTGCAGAGGTATATGATAGATGTCTTCATAAGTAACAATGTGAAATAGTTAAATGAAAATCTCTGATAGCAGGTTCGAAATAAAGAAATGGTGGAACTTAATCACACTTACTGTAGTTAAATGTTGGAATTAATTGCCTCAAGAGTGGTGCAGATATCAATGGTTTGTCTGGGTTCAAAAAGTGATTAGACAAACTCACAGAAGAAAAACTTGCCCTTGGGTTCATTAAACTCAAACACGACACATCTGGTTGAGAAAATTCATTTAGCAAAGTTTCCATCAGACTCCCATTAGCTTAAGAAAAACTAGAGAAGATAACGATACCTTGGAAAGAAAATAAAAAAGCTATGCAAAATAATATAAGAACTATAATCTTGATGGGAATACAGTCCTAAGAAATTAAAGAAAAAAAATAGATAATCTTTTACATCTTCTCAGAGATGTACATCTACATCTACACTAGATTACATCTACACTCAGAGACAGGATCTTTGGTGTGATCCAGCTCAAGTGCTGTCATACTGTATAGTCAGTTTTCAGTTTTATATAACCTTCCTGCATGGTCTTTACATTTCTTTTTAGTCTTTACATTAACAAGCAAGCAAACACCACCACTCCACCCCACGTTATTAATGCAATTACTTTGCAAGGATAATATCTCAACCAGCACCACTTAAGAGAAAGAAATGGGAGAGGGAGGTTTTATTTTCCTTAAAACCACATTGTAATTGAAATATTCCAGAATATCCTTGTAATTGCTTTCATTGTTAACATTATGTTCACTCTTTCTTACTCCTTTGTCTTTAAGTCTCCTTTAAACTCCTCTTTTGGATCTCCCAGTGCTTTCTGAATAGGGTTTCTGTACCCACTACAGGCAGTGAAACTGTACCAGGTAATCCATGCAAGGTACTTCAACTTGTTTTTCATATCTCAGGGGATGGTCAAGCCATTAAAGTCAGCAGGTGATGTTGTTTTCCTGTGTAAAATATAAAAGTGGATGAAGATTAATCAGTGTCATGACATGAGTGCTGATGAACATTCATTAGTAAAATCAGCAAACACTTTAGAAACACGATATAGTCTAAACGGAGCACAGCAGACTATCCAAAGGATACCAATAGGCTATGGGTCTGTCACTCAGTTGTCCTGCATGCAATATTTCATGCTTACTAGTAAAGGACTATGCTCTAAATCACCAGCTCTTTATTGGAGTTCAATATTCCCATTCTACCATTTTGTATATATACATGTGTGGGTATTGTAGACAGAGAATCGACGAGAACTCTTACATTGGTTTTCCTAATGGGTAGGGTACAGCAGGAAAATTATCCAATGGTACAGATATTTTTAAAAATAATACAGTTACATATTCTGGAGCTCTGCAACAGGTCCAAATAGATATACTTACTGAAATTAAAGTAATTCATCTCATTGATCTAAATGACAGTGATATATCCAAGAAAAAAGAAATCTTTACATCTTCCTGGAAAAAGCAACAAAGCAAACCAGAAACTACTCCTAAAGATAAAGCATTGATCAATATAACTTTTGGGAGGCTAACATACCTGATTTCCTAGTCTAGACTTCCAAACATATTAAAGAAGAAATTTTTGTTGCTTGCATGTATACAGACTATAATTATAGGCAAAACGCTGTCATCATACTTTTTAGAGCAAAGAATGTTAGCATTTGAGTAGCTTTTAAAATGAAAAAGTGTTTATATTTAAGCTTATTTCCAACAAGCCACAGATATTACAACCCATTCCATAGTTAAATAAAGGCTGATTTCAAATATGCTAGCCAGTGGCAAAGTTTGACTTGTTAAGAGCAAAAAAGCCATGACCCAGCTTGAGTGACATGAGGATCTACATCCTTAATTGTTTTGTTAAACCCACTAAATACATGGTGACAACTATTTTAAGAACCATTTTAACACTATACTCCTGGGGCGGGGTGATAATCACCTCTTAAAAAATGTCAGGCAGGTCACAGATCAGCCTATCCATCTGGTAACAGCCAATGTTTATCCTTCATATTCAGATGATATTCTTGACACTTCAGAAACCTGCCTTTAAGCAATCTTCTCACCCTCCTCCTCAGACAGCAGACACAAACAGTGACATGAAAAATTTTGATCGGAGACATACAAATTCCATCAATGCCCAATACATTTCTTTGTGGTGAATTTTATTCTTCTTAATGGTAGAAAAGGGGACACGAAAGTGTTCTTTTCTGTGAGTATGCACATTCAAAATATGTGCAGACAGTTCCTTGGCCAGCTTGGATATCTGGGCATCCATAGGACTGTTAGACCACAGAAAAGAAAGTTGATTAGTATGAATTAGAAAATTGATTAGTATGACAGGAATTATGTATGTTAATGCCATATGGATATAGTCATGACACATAGCTATCCATAATAACTAACTGGCAACAGACTTTCATCAAATTCTGCAGTGTAAATAATGTCCACTGAAAATGCCCCATTTTTAATTAAAAGGAAGGCAATTATTAGTTACAGATTTTGGGAAGGTAATTTTATATGTAGATGACATATTTAATGAAACATTCTGCCTAATTGAAACAATGCTATCAACACATACGAAAGCTGTGCTAGATAAATCTAAGTGAAAATCTGTGTTTTGCATTTGAGAAGAGTGAGGAAAATAAATCCCTTTTTACTGTGAATCAAATCTCATTAAGGATTACTAAACTGTTTACATTTGTAAACTAAATAGATAATTTATACATATTCATATAGCTCATAGTATGGATGCATCACTGTACCAGCGAGACAATAAACTAAACGGTACAAAGGTCTAAAGAATCTTCTTCACATGCATCTGTTACTCACTTTGACATTTGTTCATAGATGTATATTGCTGAGAACTTTTTCATTGGCTCAAATAGAATGTAGATATCTGAGAAATATCTGTGTTCATGAATCGTAGAATTGTAGAATCATTTAGGCTGGAAAAGACCTTTAAGATCACCAAGTCCAACTGTAAACCTAACACTGCCAAGTCCACCAC
Source organism: Scopus umbretta (assembly GCA_013400535.1). Classification (NCBI taxonomy): domain Eukaryota; kingdom Metazoa; phylum Chordata; class Aves; order Pelecaniformes; family Scopidae; genus Scopus; species Scopus umbretta. Next base: position 13,946 of record VZTL01011016.1, read on the forward strand.
TAAACTATGTTCTTAAATCCACATCTACATGTCTTTTAAATACCTCCAGGGATGGGGACTCAACCACTTCCCTGGACAGCATGTTCCAGCACTTGATAATCCTTTTGGTGAAGAATTTTTTTCCTAGTATCCGATCTGAACATCCCCTGGCGCAACTTGAGGCCATTTCCTCTTGTCCTGTCACTTACTACTTGTGAGAAGAGGTTGACAGCCACCTTGCTACAACCTCCTTTCAAGTATGGAAATACTCGCTTCTCTGTAAGTCTTCTATAATACATCTTCTATGAGATGTTTACAGTGCTGCACACATAAAAAAGCTGGGAATTTTAACATCTTGACTTTCATAAATTAGAGATTTAATCACGTACCTAGTTTGAATCCAGGTGTATAGTAACATTGCAACTATTCACCATCTAAATGGTAATCTCTGGGTTTCTCTCCCAAATAAAGCCTCGGTACCTACTAAGCTATTCCAGTCATACCTACTTCCCATCCAAAGCACATTTAATATCTCTCAATCACCTATTAGAATTTTGATGCAGATTACCTATGATTCACCAAGAATTTGAAGATTAACATTGTTACTACAGTCTCTGCATTACTTCTGTAAGGAAAGGGGAATTTAACACCATAGTTCTCATAATTTTTAATTATTGCAAATAGCAGATTCACCAGAAGGAAAATTTATGTGTGTGACTTAAGGAAATTATGCTGGCAATGCATGTAGTATAAAAGATTCTGCAAAATCTAGTCTCTCTTTTCAGCCTTAAGTGTAATATATATGTTTCAGAACTGCCTATAACATTGGTAAGTTATTTAAGAATTAATTTTAACAGTGTTGTATGTTGCAGTTAAGAAACAAACCTAAGTTATTGTCCTTTTTCTCTGAAACTTTGTCTGTATTGCTAGCTAGTAAAACAAGACTTAAATGAGGTAGTTTAACAAACCATCTTTTATTTCTCAAATCAAAAATATCTAACTGATTGTTCATTGTGTTGCAGACCAAGATTCAGCTCCTAATAATAAGGAAGAAAAAAATAGAATTATTTTAGAACCTAGTAGCTTTAGTGTGATCTGGGGTTTCCTGGAATCAGTTTGGGCAGATACAGTGGTATCATGGCTTGTAAGGAGCTGATATTTTATCCACTGCCTCATCAGAAGTAAATATTCCTGTGTATGCTCTTCTACTTTCAAATATTTATACATATGTTTCTTCTTACAAACTTGGAATATTTCTACCAATGACAGCAGTGAGAATACTGACATATGGTTAGAGAACAGATGCCTATTTTTTTAACTCAAGGTATTAGCTAATCAACAAATTTTAGTTATAAATTATTTACAAGGTTATTACTAACAGCAGATTACTCTACCACATGTTCCTGAGAATATATCCTGTACAGTGACTTTCACGTATCCTACAAGCTCTAAAAGGATGCTATGCCATAACCCTCGTGCTGTGAATTACAGAGGATCTATTGTCTCTGTGAATTCCTAGATGAATAGTAGGCCAAAGATGTGAAGAGATCATCACCTTCTGCCTTTCAGTTCCTTTAGAACAGAAACTGTCAAAAAGAGTATTCCTCTTTCACAATCTTATGTTAACACTGTGGAAATGCTAAGGATACTAGATTTCCACTGACTTGCCGATCCATTAAAAAGCTATCATCTATCACAATTCTATTTCACGCAATGGTTATGGGGTTCAAAGAACCCCACTGAGAAGTTTGTTTTTTTTAAGTATTCCTCAAATCCCTGTTCTGTGGTTAGTAGAGAATAGAAAAGGCCCTATCCACCCTTGTATTGTGGCAGAGAAGGAGTTAATCAGCTATACCTTGATATTGTCCTTTCCAGAGATAACGTCAATGCTATTAATAGCTATGTTTTACAATCCATATTTCAAAACCACCCCCTCAAAAGCAAATGTTCAAGCATGACCTTTAATTCTCCTTATATCAGCAGCTAAGGACCTTTCCAGAAACATTTAGCCCAATGGCACTCATTTTGTTTTAGCCCTTGCTCATTCAAGCTTCTTGAACACGTCTGGAGGGTCCTTAAACAAATTTTTTGACACTATTGATGGAACCTTTCCGACAGCTCATTAGGCAAATGGCAGAGAATTCATGAGCTTTTCCAAACATGCCTAGAGACTCATGTTCATCAGAGTTCAGTGCTAGCTAACAGATTGCTGCAGCTCTAATTAAAATGTAAAGTAATTCCAAGCACACAACCTTTGGTAAATCAAATGCACCCACTGATTAAAAAAAAAATTGTTTCAATTGTAATAATAGTTTACCAAAAAAGAATATTATGTTTGCACTTAATGAAAACGAGGAACAATTTTATATCACAGAGTATCTAAAAGCCAAGTGGAAAAAGACCATTTTAAACAAGTGCAAACATATGAAAGAGACTCCTTGTTGTGATGAAGAGATTATTAAGACACATTTTAAATGCAGACTGCCATGATCTCTGGATGGAATTTCTAATGAAGCACACATTATAGCCTTCTGATAATATTATTGTTGTTAAAAATATTTCAATGAAAAACCAAAGAATGGTAATAATTACAATGCCTCATAAAGAATTGATTTCCAAATCTCAAATCAAGGTCAAAGGCCAACAGCATTCCCATCCCCGAAAACTTCTCTTGATATGATTTCAATAAAACCTATAGTTGTACATTTCATATGCAATATAAGCAGAGGGTGTAATTTCACTATATATTAACTAGGATTGGGATGGTTGTTTTGTAAATGTTTGTTGCCCCAAAGGGGTTGAAAGAAGCAAAGAGAAATATGAAGATTCTCTTCAGGGGCTCTGTAGAAACGCATAGAAACAAATCTGTCTCACAGGCTACCTTTAAAACAGCATGAATCTAGAATCTGTCTCATACACCAACTTAGCCATTGAGGAAATGCATGAACATGACTGATTCATTCTTGCAAAGTACAAGTTCTATTAAGAAAGCAAATACATCATTGCAAACTCACGCTTTTGTTAGAAAAAGTGCAAAAATATGCCACATATTTTAGAACACCCAAAACTTTGTTTCTGGCATAAGAATAACTTATAGTTTATGATCTTCCTTCACTGTTTCTCTGTTTCTTTTCTCCTTCTCCAACAGCAGAGGAGACTAACAAGATGGGTGCTGTCAAGCAAGCAGCAGAATTTAGTCACTTTCTGCACCAGTGGCTCCCTCTCTTGAGGACTCAATGAATTAGGGCCCCATCAGCTCACAAATATGAAGATACAGAGGGTGACAAATGATGCATCACCTAAAGTCCTGCAGCAGCATTCACTAGCACCTGATGTGGAGAACAGTTTTACCTTATCACAGCAGTAATTAAATCTACAGCATTAGAATTCTGTGGTTCTCCTGTGCAAAGCTTCATAGCCAAACTTCTCTCTCATATGCATGTGTCAATGAACACAATGTAAAGCACTTTTTCCCTTCCAAAAGCTCATGATACAGCAACTTCCAGATAGAGAGCTGCTCTTATATCGCTAATGCATGGCACAAACACCAGCTGCTCAGCAGTACATGCTTCAACTAACTAGTGAAATCCATGTTCTTAGTCTTACATCCAGTGAACAAGCTGAGAAAAAAAAATATGTTTGATTTAAGGGCCTCATTCTTTCAGAGCTGATGGCTTGAAACACATTGATCCTCAGACTTTTAAGCACATGCTTAACTTTCAATGTGGCCTTAAAATACATCAACTTCAATGGGACATAACCAAGGCTGTAGCGAGGAAAACTGCCTTGCTGCTATACATCTCTGAGTGAACAGAGGGAATCAGTCCTGGAAGTGGTAAGTGCAACAACATTCACTGGCATGAACACAACACAACCTGCTTTCCTTACTGTACTCTCTAACCGTTAACTCCCTTGTTAACTGGCCTGTAAAAATAAGATGAGGGAGAAGTGCCTGTTCTCAGGAAAAAAATTGTAAGTCAGAACTTCTGCATGGAGAAAAATACAGTTGAGAGACCTCATGACTGACTCTCAGCACCAAAATGAGTAACTGGTGGTCTGCCCCAGCCCTAACTACCATCAGTGCCTTTCATATACAGATAATACCTGCTGTTTATTTTATATTTAAAAACAAAAGAACAAATCCTTCTTTTAAAAAGCAAACTAAAAATAAAACTCTTTAATTTTTCTGGTAGTTTTAACATTCTCTCTTCTCTCTGCCTTCCCTGCTTTTTAAGATCCCCCATGAAAATTCAAACCCATGTATAACTGTTGATTCTGAAAATACGCTCCACTGAGTGTTTAACCATTCTACCTCTGCAGCCCTGAACCTGTATGACTTGTCAGCATATTCTTTTTGCATTGAACTCAGCATTCCTCAGCTCAGCAAATATTTTATTTTTCACCAGTGCCAGAAAAAAGGTGAGCATGACAAGAAGTTGAAAAGTTTTTCAGTATGAGGGGCTTTTTTTCTCCCACCTCCTTCCTTGAATGTTTTCCATGTGTTATATAATCAGGAAACAAAGTCTTATAGCCCTGTAACTAAACATTTCTGCATTTATTTTTCTAAGGAGTCCTTTTCAGGGTCTCGTACTGTTTTTGCTGGCTTTGTATTTCAATTAATCTTTGCGAATGCTAGGAAAAATTGAAACTTGTTTTTGAGATGTTAGATCTCTCTTCATTCCTGTATTGTCCTTCACTTCTTTAGGGCTTTCTTATGTTCACATAGTATGGAAAGGGGTTAAGAGGATAAAATTCTATTCAGGTAGATGACAATGGAGGGTGGCTGATAAGCTGCATGACAATGAAATCACTGTATCTTCCCTGCATATCTCTGCTTTCTGCCACACTGATCTCAAAGGCTCTTCTTGCATTGCTCTCATGTAACCCATGTCTTTCTTTTCTGATATATTTTGCTTGGATTCTGCTTTTGGTGAATCACAGGGATGGGAGGGTAGTAGGAACTCAGATTCAGATTCATTTGTTTCACCTACCATCAGAGAAAATTCTCCATTACTATGAAAAGGCTTTGTTAGGAGCTCAAGTGTGTAAGATGAGGGAAACAGAATTTCAGTGCATGCCGCCAAGAAAGAGTATTCAGTTCTGGGAGAAACTAGGTGGATTTGAGGGAAAGGTTGGATAATATGTAGAGGGACCATCTTCATGACTGCTCCCAGGGACCCAGCTGAGGACTTGGATATCCTCATGCATTCCACAGGCCTTCCTGAA
>VZTL01011020.1:0-25978 GCA_013400535.1 Scopus umbretta
AAAAAATGCTTCATTAGTTTAGTCATCATGCTATTAATTACTACTATCTCCTTTCAGTCATGTAGCCATCTAATAGCAGTTTATCATGATGGCCGGACTAAATTCAACAGACTTGGTCTTACAATATGATAACTTTGTATCTGTATATAAAATAGTGACTGCTTCCAGAAACTATCATGTTTATAAAACTGTACATATTTACAGCTTCCTGCTTAGTGAGTCTAACAAAACATACTATACATGTCACTCATCAAGGTGTGAGGCTAATGTCTTTGGTTTGGATGTCATTCCTGTATGTAGTTTATTTGCAAATGTTCTTATCATAAGCTGGTCCAGTGTAATCGTCAACACTTTTGTAGTTTGAAGCCAAAAGCTTTGCAAAACAGAGACTTTTAGATGAGTTTGTGATGAAGCCAGTCTGCAAGCAAACTAGCATTTCATTTCTTTCTGAGGTCCTAAGGCACAAACACAATGGACTTTCATTACCAGATGCCATTTTACAGCTTCTGGGGGCACAGACCAATGATTTTATGATTCTGTGAAAGAGAGAAAGTGGAAGGGCCAGGGCATAAAAATAATTCTTGCACATCAGTTCCTACATGTAACCAGATTAGGAGGTTGCCCTGACTCTCAAAATTTCTGCTCCTGAATTTGTGTGGAGGTTGTGGAATATTCTGCTCTCCCTGAGTTTGCTGGCATAAAAGTATGAAAGTCTATCTGTGCTGCTGACTGTGTTGTGGAGCAATAGCTCAGCTTATTTTAAACAAATGAGCTGCATTGTGGGTTGAGAGTGGCAATGAAAGGAGAAGAACAGGTGCATGCCAGATATGATACCCCACAGCTCTGTGCCCAATAGGTACAAAACATTACCAAACTGGAGGATACCACCTCGCATTCTTGTTGCTTTCGTGAGTGACCAGTGTCAGCAGGTATATGGGCAAATCAGTGGAGAACTGAGTACCAGAATCTGAAATAATCGTTGTGATCAATTTCCCAGGTTGAGTTTTGCTATCTCAACTTCTGACTGTTAATAACACGTTCAGGTGTGTTTCTTCACTCCCATGGCCTCACTCGCTCAGCAACTGAAAGCAGGATGGATTAGGGATCAAGGACTGACTCTTGTTATATCAGAGATGTTTCACTGATTTGAATACTTTTGAGCCTTAGCAAAATCTGAGATGACGTAGATAAATTGAACATTGTCAGGACATGGTGCCAGTAATTGGAAGCTGGAGATCTCTGCTGTGAAATGTTAGCATGGTCCCTGACATGGTTTTGGCTTTGGCCAACTAGCAGCTTCACAGGTAATTTGTAGCCACAGTTCATGGACCCAGAATCATTCTGAACAGGGAATTTGGATGGTACTACCATGTCCTGAAGAATAACAAGGTTTAATACTATGGCTGAGTCCAGGGCATGCACGTAGGCCTTAGCATCATAGAAGGGATTCTGGAACTGTTTCATTTACTAGGAGAGATGCAGTCTCAGAGTTTAGCAAAAGAGTAGTGTTGGTTTCTGGGTAACTACAAATTACTGAGAGTTCAGTTCTGTTCCTACATAGCCAACATGCAATGACAAGCCAAAGCCTTATGCTGAAGTAACAAATCTGCCTTTTCTGCATGTCCTGCTATCTAGTTTTTTTACTCCTTGATTATGGTATTCATTGAGCCAATGTGTACTCCTTTTTAATTCTAGATCCTGAAATTGATGCCAGCAACTATGAGCAGTTCAATAATATGGATTTCCTGTGTACGATGGAAAATGGTGAAAATGGTGATGAATTGTATCTCTGTTCCAACACCATAGAAGCTTATGCTAGAATAGGTATGAAAGCAATTTTTGGTTTTTAAATCATTATTTTCTAATCACTTGCTATAGCTATTTCTTACAAATTCTATTTTCAATCTAAAGCAGTGACATATACTCAGGTCACCTGTCCCTCATGCATGGTAGATCTAACCAGGGTACCTAAACCTGTGCATTGTGGGGAAACAGATGAACAGTAGCTTGCGGTTGTTTGGGGAAAATCTCTCTATTAATGGCTCCTTCTGCTTAATACTTCCTGTCTCAACTTCTCCTTTCTCATGTTCTTTATTTCCTGAACAACAATTTACAAGAAAAACTTAATTTAACTCTTCGATTTCATTTATATTGCAGAATTCTGTTAATGAGGGTAAGCTTAGAAGAGTTTTACTGTAAGATTTACTGTGTCATTACTGGGTTCCTTTTTTTTTTCCTCCTTGTTAGCTGAACTAGCAGAATATGTGCTCAAAGATCAGCAGGAGAAGCAGGTGGAAGACACTTTTGGTAAGATTTATTTGGCAAAGACTAATTTTCTCATGACGGTGTTTTGGCTAACATCTGCACTGTACTTCATCCCCGCAATTTGGACACTAGTAAGGTTTCTATACATCTTCTGGGAACAGTTTCCCAGGAATTTCTTGGCAAACTTGGAGAATTTTTTGTACTTTTGCAGGCCTTTCTTAAAGATGGCAGTTTTACCTCTGACCAAGCTGCTGATCATGTCACTATGGCTGTAGTGTATGCACAGTTTAACTGTCTAGTGCAGTACATGCTCTCAATTAGCATCAGACTTATTCTGAGCAGAATATAGATTACATACATAAGTTCATTAAACCTGACCCACCCAGAGGACTCAGCATGCGTATAAATGCAGTTCATGCAGGTTTATTTCTGCCCAGGATACACAGAGCTGCTTGAGGAGGCATGTCAAATTTTACTTCTCTCCCTGATCAATGCAGCAATGGTATAATATACATGTAGTAAATGATACCTTCATTCAGTGCTTGACCAGAGATAATTGCTTGGCTTTTGGTACAAAATAGTTGTTTTGGTAGTGGCACAAATGTAGCTCTTTACTATTTCAGAAGATATATATTGGGAAATCCATAGAATCAGCAAGATTCACAGAATATCTGTATATTCTGTTTTATGTTTGAGCAAAGTAATTTGGAATACCTTACCAAAGGTCAGTCCTTCCCTAAGACAGTTCTGGCTACAGGAAGCTCACACAACTTTTTCAATGCTTTTTACTGCTCCCTGGTGTGTTTAGAATTTGGGGGTTTTTTCACCTAATGGCAAAGTTTATATTGGTTTTAGAGGAAACAAAATACAGTATTAGTACTTAAGTATTTGCCAGTAGAAGAATGATATGGATAACTGCACAGTTCTTACAACACAAAATATAAAATATGTTTAGAACCCTTTACTCTGTCTCTTAAAGGATGTAATCCTTTTTGTACAAAAAATGAGTAATAACTTCACTGATACTGAGTTCTCACTCTGATACAGCTATGACGTTTTATCCTTTGCTCATCATTAGAGAATGGAGAAGTATTTATGTTTTATTAGCCACTGAATTTATGGCAGCAGATTAATATTTTGCAGTTCAATAAACTAACACAGGGTGACAGAACCTGTGTTCAGAGCTCCATGGGCTTTCTAAATCATATTGATCTGGATATGTGTTTTATTGTGTGATTTGTTTTTTATTTGGAGCACATTTCATCTTTGCTGCGTGTTGGTGTATTTCTCTTGCTCTTACCTCTTTCTATAATTTTTCTAGGAGAACAAAGGTTGACATTTGGCAATATTTCATGTTTTTAGCAGGGAACCTTATTTTGGATGAAATGGCTGCCGAAAACACTGAGAAATTTACTGACATAAAGATGCAGAAATGTCACAAACGAAGTAAGTGAAAGACAGTGAGAGTTTGAAATTCTAAATTTGCATTCTAGTACTTTGGTTTTAACACAGCTTCAATGCATCTCTCATAGCTCTTCACTGGTACAAATAGACATGCTTCCTCTGACTTTGCACATGCTGTGTGGGCTGGAAGTGAAAACAGCTCCCCCAGGCACATTCGTTACAATTCGCAGAATTTGTTGTCCTATAACATGACATTAAGCTTGTTATATTTCTTCCCCTTTTTTTAATCATCTGTGTGACAATGTTAACTTTGTTTTCAGTGTATCTATAGCTTAGCAAGCATTAGCTGAATGATTCCCTCTTTACTAGCAGGAACAACAGCAAAAATCTTTGATAACTGGCACAAAGATCTGCAGCCTAATTGAATCTTCACACTCAGAGTAAAATAATATGAGGCTTTTCACATTCATGTTTTATACATTGGACCTGCACAGTTCTGAAATAGCTGAATTGAAACTGAAAACACCCCCTTCTACTTTAAAAAGTTAAAATAAGTTTCCATGGTGCAAACCCAAAATTACCAGCCTGGTTCTATATTTGTCACTTACTATCACCTTTCTTTTTTTCAGCCTTCTTAGGCTCTGCAGAGAGTTGCTCTGATGCTTCAGAACCCAAATACAAGAAAATTGGTAAGTTATTGACTGAATAGGAAAAGATTATTGAACACACATTGTCTCACATTCCAAAGTCTCATTTTCTGTTAGGTATTGCATCTCTGCCTTGTGGAGAAAGTTTGCTCTCATAGATTTAATCATACAGCATTGTCAGGCATTTTCATGTTTCTACTTCCAGCAGAATAGAAATCACTGTAGAATCATTCTTATACACGTTTGGCTAATTTGTGATGCAACAAATCCATGCCCTCTTATCAGTAGCTATTAAACCACGCATCTTAGGACCAACTACATGGTAGCCTAGGAAGAGTTGGATCCTTATGCTTCAAAAGTACATGTTCCTGCTGGGTGATAGAAAAATTACTTCCTTGGCATCAGCCGAGGCACAGCTGAACTTTTCTAAATCCATCTGAGAGACGAAAGCAAAACAGTAGAGAATTGGGTCAGTGCCAAATCTTGTAATTTTTGTTGCATGCATCTTTTGTGTATGATGGGTAATGTGACTCAGGCCATAGTTTGGCATTTCCTGGGTGTGATCCTCTTTGTTCTGTGTGACACCTTCCAAAAATCCAGGGAACCATCCTAGTGAAAATAATAACTATGAAGAGAGCGCTTCTTGGCCCAGCTCATGCTATACAGTCCTTTAAACCAAAGTAAGAATGGGAGAAAGGGAAATTTCTAGGTGTTGCGCACTGTTAGACCATCTACAAGGCAGTATCTATGGCCAGCAGGCAGGCTGTAACTTGTTCACTAGGTGTAAACTGGTGCTGAAGTTCTTACCCAGCTGTAGCCTAAATGGGTATCTCAAGCATAGCTAAACCAGCAAAATACTCTTCCAAAATCCATGTGGGAGCAATCACCTTTGGATTAATATGTTATACTGTGTTTTGAAGTGACATATGCATTACTCTATGCTAGCACAGTTCCCAAGCTTCCTAAGGGGACCTCTGACTGTACCAAAGCCCATGGGCTGTGTACATGTCAGGGCGGGCAGCCAAAACCAGTGTGTAAGCTAGAGAGGCATCCAGAGAGTGCTTGGATCATGGGACTGTACCTGAGCAAAATTCAGGCCAGGAATTGCCCAGCAATTACTGAGGAACTGGCATAGGCTGGATGAAAATCATAGAGAGCACACACATGCACTGGGACTGTGACCCAAGCTGGTTTTCCAATGTTCATGTGGACTTCTGGGGCAGGATTGAGGAGAATTAGCTGTAAAATACATTTGCTGGATCTGAAAAGGTAATCAGAATTCCTACTGAACTGGTACCTGCCAGCTGTAGTTGTTCAGACACAGGTAAAGTTCCTGGCAGTTAGTACCCATTAAAGGTGGATTACCTTCTATCTGCGTAAATTCCTTCATAGATTTGGCACTTTTGAGGGCTATGTTTATGCCACACTGACAATGAGAGTTTTCAGTAAGAAACGGCACAGCAGTTCCTGATTTTAAAAAACCAAAACAGTAAAAATGCCTCACCCTACAGAACTTGCATACCAGTCTACAATATCATCACTGAGCTAACAGTTGCTTTGTAAAGCTGCACCGATCCTTTCCCGGAAAGTACTCTGAATATTATCACTCTCTACCTTGCTTGACCCAATGAAGGTGCTGAGGGAAAGAATATATACATAAGGCAGTATAAGTACTGGGTACAGAAATCTAATTGACAGAAATATGAGCTACATGACAAAATCAGGAATTTATTTAACCTGTCATAAAATGAGTGTCACAGTATGATCCTGCAAAGACAAATGCACCAACTCTTCAGAAGTGTAAGACTATCTACAGTAAAGAGGATAATGTGTACTGAAGTTCACAGTGGTAAGCCAAAGGTTGGCTTCTTTCAAAGAAACTGAATGAAATTAAACTTTAGATTTGCCCAGACGTTTGTGGCTACCTATAACAGTACCTGATTGTATCTGGCTGTAGCAACGCAACAATCCTTGGCTAGGAAATTACGTGGAAATTTCACACGCTGATTTATGCACAAGCTGAAAAACACTTTTTAAAGTCTGTTTTTATACCACAGTAAAAATGAAAGATTCCTATGACAAAATAATACATCAGTTCCTGATAAACAGTGTGAACACGCCCCACCCTAAAAAGCTTGCGTTCCTGATGACAGTGTACGCTCTAGTGGCACAAAACCCACACGGGGTTGTAGCTCCTGATAAAACATTAGACTGCAGAAAGCAATGAAGTGGACACTTAAATGTTGCTGCCAGACAAGAGGGGGAAAGAAAAGCAAAACCAACTCTGAGCATAAGGGTGTCACAAAACCAAGGCAACTAGCAGACTAGTTCAAAATAAGCAAGCGTATCTTATTAGATTTGTAAGAAACATTCGATAAGCAGATGAAATCATGCAATGCAGATGAGTCTCCCTCTCCATTTGTCCTCTTCTTGAGACAAACAAGTGTTGCAGGCAAGTTGCATCTTTTGAAACTCAGATGTTTGTGACTTTTCTTTGGGAAACAGACTAGTTATCCTTACAAGCACTGTAGTGTCTAAGTAGAGAGTCAAGGTCCTCAGTTTATTGCACTTGGGCCTCTCTAATCTTGTGCAGTATTAAGGTAACAAACCACGCTTGGGAAACGTAGCACAACTAGTGTAAGACCTTGTTTGTCTTATCTGTCAATCACCCATATGTAAGATCATTTACATCTGAACACATCTGAAGGTTTCTAGAAAGAAGGCAGGCCAAGAAAGATGAAGAAAAGGAAAATTAGAAGAGTGAACTACTGGAAGAAAGTGATCTACTGCAGAATTTCATAAATACATTTTAGATTTTGAGACCTGAGTAAATTTCAGAAAGCTGTCGTGAATTGCTCTTGCTTTTGGAAAATCAAAACACAGCTGGTCAGAATCAAGTGGTTTATGATTTCTATTGAATTCTCTTATTTGGCCCCCTTAACTTCTAGCAATGAAATAACTCTCTTCTTGTGTTTTCCTTTTTTTTTTTTTTAAGTGGAAGTCCCTGCAGTGTCTGCAGGGAATGGCAGTTTCTTAGCTATGCCTCTCAACAGCCATCCAGCTGGCTCCACCTCACTAACTAACCAGCATATGGCCTTTTCTGTTCCTTCTACCAATGCATTGGAAAGAAGTTTTGTAATTCCTGGTATGTATAGTACAGCTATAGGTATGCACCTGTACACAGATTGATTTATACAAGGGGAGAACTCTCTTATAAATCTGGTCATTGACCATGAATGATGTTGGGGAAAACAAGTATGGCAGCTGTTTCAATTGAGCACTTAAAAGTGTGGCACTCACTAAAAGAATGAAAAATATTCAAAGGAATAAAAGTGCATTGCCCCTAATGAAATAGAATGAGTCTTCCATTTAATTGGTGAAGGGCAGGTTAATAAATAAGAGAACAGTGCTATTTACTATGCTAATCTAAATAATTACTTACTTGTCTAAAGAATAGGAAATCACAAAATTTTCATTAATAAAGTTTGGTTTAGTTCCAATTTCTTTTTCATCCAGAGGTTTGTAAAGGACTGCGGGATAATTATATTTGTAATAGTAGAGCAAAATCTGTGTTGGAATTTTGTTCACAAAAACTGAGTACTAATCCAAGTGATGGGCTGTGTAGCCACCTTGCCTTGATCACGTTGTGTAGCAGATGGTGCTCATGGTATACTGGCAAGTGCTAATGACAAAGACATAATTCAACACCTTTCACTGTTAAATTTATGCTGGAAAGGAACCAAGAAGCAGTGGATAAGTTAGAAGTCTTGAGGTATCTGATGCTAGCTGAAACAGCACAAAGTAGCAGAAGAAATTGTCACACCTGCAGAAACTCAGAGCTATGGCTGATTAAATTGCAAGCACTGCATCATCAAAAAAATTTCCCAGTGCAAGTTCAGAGGGAGGATACTTGCTAGCTGCTTGTACAAACTGCATGGTGTGCAATTATGTGGGAAAGATGAAGTGCAAAAGATGGTAAGATAAATTCAGATACATAATATTTACACATTTTCTCTCTTCTGGATCTCTGGTCCATACATTTACAGACTTTGTCTTAAGCACTTTTCCTTATGTTAATAGAATTTATCTTTAGGCTATTGAAAACCAGTGGTCACTAAAATCTGTGTAACCCCTTGTATTTCACATTCATTCAAAAAACCTTTTAAGAGTTTTTGTTTAATGAATTCTGTGGGCCTCATGATTCTGTGAATTCTGGTTCATAAACTCTCCACTGGGAATATTTGCCCAGAAGCTGCCAGAAAGGATAAGTAGCTTTTAGAAAGCTTTTTCTTCCTTAGAAACCTTTAGAAATCAGGAGCCTTTAAAAACAGAAGAGTAATTATTCTCGTTTTAGGATCTTCAACACCTTTGATTCCAGAGTGTCTACCTGTTGGTGTGAAAGGGAGCCAAGAGAATGCAGGCTTTGCAGATCCTCCTCAGCAGATACTTAACTTCATTCTTGGAAATGGCACATCTGATGCTGTGATATATCCAGGTAAGACCAATAATCTTTTATCCACATAAATAGGCAGAAAGTACTGGAAAATCAGTGCTGTCAACAAAGTACTAAGTTCCCTCATTTCAGTTAATGATAGCTATCATAGGCTGAAAACTATAATTTGTTTCTTGCCAGTGCTGACTTCTTCCATGGAAACATTGATATCCCCATGTTTTCCAGTTAGTTTATGTGGTAAGTAGAAAATGAAGTTTTATATATACAGTACTTTGGATTGGGAGAGGGAGCGTATTGCTTCTACCCAAAGCCAATTCTCACCTCCAAGCTTTACTCATATTGACCTTGCTGAGGTAAATAAAAATTAATGGCATTTCCTTCTTTGTATTGATCACTGGCTGCTTAGTGCAGTCCAAAATACACAGCAGATAAGGGGTTGTAGAGCTACGGGTTCAGCTATATATTAGCAGCCAATCCACTGTGTTTGCTATGAAGTCCAGTTTAGACAAGAAGACTTCTTCCAGAGTTAAAACAATAAAAAAGCCCAGTGTGCTTGAGCATCGTAAGAAGTGGAAGCTGTGCTGGTACTGGCATGGCCTGAGCATCATTAAATGCTTGGTGTTGGGATCCAAACTGAAGTCAGGTCATATGGAAGCCCCAAAATAAGAATGCTGATGGCTTATTTAACTAAACAATTGTAGTTTAGTTTAGTGGGGTTTAATCCCAATCGGCAACTAAGCACCACAGAGCCACTCATTCACCCTCTCCCCACCCTGCAGTGGGATGGGNGAGGACAATACAGAAGCCTAAAATACAGAAAGGCTTATAAAGAAATCAGAGCCTTGGTCAGGGTATAACAGTACCACCTGTGACAGCAAACTTTCCTCAGGCACTTTTCTTCCAGACCTCAGAGCTGTTACAACAGGGCGTCAGATTTCAGTGGTTTCTGGTCTCTGCGTGCCCTGGTGATTACAGCAGCTTGCAGCTTAGTACAAGGGTTTTATTGCCCTCTAGTGGCTAATACCACCCAGAATGGCAAAATTTTAAAGTGCGGATTAGTAAGCAAATACCCCTGGGTTTGGGGAGGTATTCGTAAATGATCTATACTGTTTATGTGAATACACAATACTAATAATTCCAACTGATTTACAGCAGCACAACATATGTGAGTATGTCACAAACCTCAGATCTCCAAATGCAGCAGAAAAATTAGCACATAAGCTAGGAAGCCAGTCTATTTTCTTTTTTAAATTTATCAACACCTGATTGATTTGACTAATGCTGCTTCCCATCTAAATACCTCATTACAGCTTTTTTTTTTGTTTCCATTCTGGTTTTTTATTTAATAAAATAAAGAGTAAACCAAAACCAGACATTCACCTGAAAACAGGCATGTTTCATTACTCTTACATTTCATTACTCTTACATTTATCATTACTCTTTGTTTAATATCTTAAGTTGATTTTTCCTCTACAAGAAGGAGAGCAATCTCTATATCAAACTTATTCTTTTACTGGAAAAGGACTTGCTTATTAGAAGTCTGTGGGTGCTTCCCTGCTGGAAGCAGCTCTGAACTCTGACCATTCTTCCTGTTGCTGGCATGCAGGGTAGGAATTGATTTCCAGATCTCTAAAGCTTTAAGATTTGTGGGTTTTTTTGAAACCACATTCTACATCAAGGTGAAACAAATATTACGGTAATAAATACATTTCTACAAATCTGGGGAGATTAACCTGTTTTGGTTGGGTTTTTTTCCCCACATCTCTGCTGAGTGTGGTTACCATGAGACTATTGATGAGGTTGGGTTTGTTACAGTCTCTGTCAATTTAAATTCTGTCCTGCATTGCAAAGCTTTTCCTACCAAAAGTTTTGTCAAAATTGATACTCTGCCATTACCAGTCTGTAAAAAATATGCTTTCTCTGAAGAATTCCCAGTTTCTTTGTGTATGGCAGACACTGCTCATCTGACCAAGTGCAAAGGTCTGCAGTAGTTTGAAAACAAACAGGAAAAAAAAGAAAGAAAATTGGACAGTGGCAGTACTTTGTCAGGAAGAGTAATGGGTAAATTCTGTTACCAATAGTCACATCTCTGTGACTTTCATCCTTAATGCTTGGTTACAAGGTATAGAATAACAAAAGGAAGCTATTTCTTTTGACGGCATAAAGAAGTCCTATATGTGAATGTGAATGTATGCAAAATGCTGACATTTGAAAAGAACAGTGGATGTCACCTTGTTATGATAGGTCTTCTGCTTCATACAACTATCAGAACAGCTGTCATCTTGTTTGGTGTCATACTGCCTGCAACAGCTCATGTCAGCTGAATTGTACTTGTGTGAGGATTTTTTTCCTTTCCCCTGTAAAAGAAACAAAATATCTCTTTTTCTGGATGATACACAATATATGTTGCAATGAACTTGAAAATTTGCATTAGTCTTACTGTTAAAATGAGTAAAGCCTAATCGATGACTATCTAGGTGTCTTCCTCAAGTATATTGTCTTGTTTCTCCAGGTTTAGAAATGTTCAAAGAAGTCCGAGCTCCCATAATTCCTTTTGAAGAACCTTTCAAAAGACCAAGTGAGTTTAGATCTCTTGAACTTAAAACTTCCAGTGTTTTTTGGATAATTTTTCTGTGTTTCTTTCCATACAGAAAAGCTACATGTTGTAAGAATTGTTATTAAGTAATTTGTGAAGCTGTTCCAAGTATCTGAGCACAATTTGTGTTTTTAAGATATTAGAATTGTCTACCTTTAGATGTCTAGCTGTAGTACCTACTTAGGAGATCAGTGTACTTAGCTGGTTTTATCATATGTGTAGATACCTCCAAAACGATTCAGTTCATAGGTCTAAAAGTTTCTATTGTGCCTGCACTCCTAATTTACGTACCTGCAGTTGCATGGAATAAACCCAGACCTACATAATTTACGGGAACTGATTTATTTTGACCATATTACAATTATGTATTTAAACCACCCTGAAGCAATGTTGTAATTTGTGGACTGGTTTATTCAGTTTGTGTGTGCTTTTTATTTCTCTAGAACCAGTGGAAGCTTTCTGCACATCACTTATGGATTATTTTCGGGATGTGTGCAAATCTGTGGCCATGGAGCGTGAAGTAACTCTTGATCACCTGTTTATTGATGGAACACTTGTTCAAAGCCAAACTGATACCAAGACTGGGAAGAATAGCATGAAAGCAATGGAAAAGGAGATGGCAACTTGCAGTCTGCAAGGGAAGGAAAATGCAGTCCTTAAAAGAAGCCAAATATTTCAAATCCCGGGAGGTAAAGACTTAGAGACTAAAGTGATTGTGGTGCTGGGAAAAGCCGGAATGGGCAAAAGCATTCTTGTTCAGAAGATCTGCCAGGACTGGTCCAATGGAGAGTTTTCTCAATTTGAATTTGTTTTTTGGTTTGACTGCAAACAAATAAGCTTTCATGAGAAGCGATACAGCCTGAAGGATCTGCTTCTTGAATTTTTTGTAAAACCTCAAGAGGGAAGCAAAGAGATCTTTGAGTATATATTGCAAAATCCTGCTAAAGTCCTTCTTGTTTTTGATGGTTTTGAAGGGTTGCATGATCATGAGAATTTGCCTCGTTGCTCAGCCAGGCAGCCTGAAAAAGACTTGTGCAGTATAAAGGAGCTGCTTTCAGGACTCATCCAAAAAAAGATACTCAGTGGTTGTACTTTATTACTTACAGCAAGACCAAAAGACAAGGTGTACCAGTATGTGTCCAAAGTGGATAAGACTATTGAAATAGCAGGATTTTCCCCTCAGCAGAGAGAATTGTACATAACCAAATACTTTGAAGGATTACCCTTCTGTGATAATGCACTGAAATTAATCAAAGAATGTGAGTACTTGTTCAGTCATTGTTACAGCCCTGTTATGTGTAGATTTGTTTGTTTTCTCTGTGAGACAGTACTTGAAATGGGAGACAAAAGCCTTCCTTCAACTCTTACTACAGTCTTCCTGAAATTTGTTCAGCACAAGATAAAACCTATGCAAACAAATGTTACAGCCATACAAAATCAAGAGAATCTTTCTACGCTAGCCCGTATAGCCTGGTATCTTGGAGAAAAACACCAAAGTGCTATGAAAAGTGATCTTCTTCCTTCTAAGGAAGTTAAGGAGTTCGCTCTGAAATATGGATTTTTCCTGCCATTTGCATTACCCAGACATTCAGATAGTGGAGAAGAGGAATTTGGGAGCACATTCTCTGATTTTGTCATTCAGAATTTCTTGGGTGCACTTCACCTTATGTTAGCAGAAGACATCAAGGATAAGAGTCTAACAAAGTACCTATCTTTTCCATCCAAGAAGAAAAAACCTTATAATTGGTTAGATTTAGTGCCTCGATTTTTGGCTGGATTGTTGTTCCTGCAGGATGACCCCTACTTCTGCTCCCTTTCAAATAAGGATGTAAAACTATCAACCAAGAAGCAGAAAACACTCTTGAAATACATTAGAAAGCTGCAGATAAATGAGCTCTGTCCGGAGAGGTTACTTGAGCTTTTACACTGTATTTATGAAACACAAAGCAATTATCTTTTGCAGCATGTGTCCTTAAGGCTCAAGCCAGACCTGTCTTTTCTGGGCGTAGTTCTTGCACCACCTGATGTCCATGTACTGCACTCAATTTTAAAAAGGTCAAGAAAAGAGTTTTCCTTGGATTTGCGAAACAGCAGCATTGACATGCAAGGGCTAAAAGACTTGGTTGGCCTAAAGAATGTGGCATCATTCAGGTTGGTCATTCTTTTTAGATAATAGTGTCATTCATAGGACTGTATGTAGATGACATTTCCATGCAACAACAGCAGTCATATCTGTTGATTTCACATGTTTTGTCACTGCACAGGGCCTCCCTCAGTGATACAGTCAGGCTCTGGAAATCTTTAGAACAAACAAAAGACTACAAACTGCTGAGAGCATCAACAGAGAAATTTGTTCTTGATCCCTTTAAGGCAAAGACAATGAAGGACGTCAGTGACCTTTCAGACCTTGTAGAGATGCAGGAGAAGATGATCAATTGGTAGGCTCATTTATGATCAAAAGTTCTTTTAATATACTAGCAAATTAAGAAAATGGGGGTTCACTGACAGTGCTGGAGAATGGAGTCCTCTGCTTGTCCAAAGGAGAAGTAACTAAGGCAGTGCAAGCTCTTGTATTGTCTCAGAGTGTTCTCCTACCCTGATGTGTGGTGGTTGTCATGGCAGGGACAGTACCATGCAGAGTATTTATCAAAACTGCCAATGAAAAAGCCAGCTGTCATTTTTTTAATTCAGATTTCTTTTTAATCTCTGAGTATGCAACCTTCCAATCGCTTTCAGTTACATCACTTGGGCTACCTGATTTTTGCCTCCTGTAGTACCTGGGCCATAAACGAAGGCTGGTTTTGCACCAGTCACAAATGACCTGAGTCAGTCCTTTAGCTCAGGAGGTAAAAGCTTGTGTTATGTGATCTATAAACCCTGTGTTTCATCCCTGCTCATGATGTGGCTAGGGGACTGGTTGCAGTTAAAAGCATGTATAAATAAAGTCTTTTTATATATTTTTCTTTAAATAAAAATGGTGACTTCCATTTTAACACAGGCAGAGTATTTTGATTAAAATATACAGAAAATATGATTTGTGTTTAACAGAAAATACTTGGTATAGAAGTATGTTTAAGTTTTATTGAAAAAAGAGCAGATGACTGCACCATGAAAGGCAATTATCAGATTGAAATTAATTGAATGAAGAAAGGTTGGAGCAGAAGTTATTCTGAAGTTTTCTGGTTCCTCAGTTGATGCAGCAGTGGTTTATTTCCTGTAAAAATTTACTAAGAAATACTTTTTAAAGCACTGTTTTGGTTGCTAAAATATCTCTCATACTCTGGTTCTACTGTGATTTATTTAGTGTGCAAGATGCATCTGGTTGCAGCAGCTATGAAATTCCTGCCATCAAAAACCTCAGAAAACTAGAATTTGCGTAAGTGATATACCTCTCTGTTGATTGGTATACGATTACATTGAAGATGGAGAAGAGTCATGGATATTGACTACTGTCAATGAACTGATGTATAGTTAGTTTACAGTAAAGCATTAAGTAAACCCCATTTATTTCTATTTTGCTTTTCTCAACTAGATTTATTAAGTTATGGCCAAAACTCAAGAAACTAATTTCTGGCTCCTGCAGTGATACAGATCAACATGTTGTATCAATTTGGTTTGATTTTACTACAAGTTATCTCCTTATCACCAGATGTAGATCTTGTGTCACAGGGTATAAAATATCTTGATCGTGATCCAACTACCTGGGAAATATTATTTTCCCCCAGAAATGCTCAACTTTTCTATCTAAGTCTTCTGATGTAATTTTCTGCCTTATCAGAGCTTAGGCCATGAGAGAATAAGGTCAGAGAATGCTTCCCAAATGAAATATTTAGCACCATTTTCCTGGAAGAAGGAAGATTGACTTGAAAACACGGACTTTAAAAATGAAGTGTAGTAACGTTTCTTTTTCCCCACAAACTATAAGCAGCCTCCAAGGCTATTCTATTGCTTAAAATATCCTGCCATAACATGTGAATTAATTTGGGCAGAAATTGTACCAGTGCAATGGAGAACTCTCATATGGTCTTCATCTGTTTCCTGCTGTTCACGTTTGACCCAGTCTAGAACTGCTATGCTTGGCCTCACTTCTGACGTTATGCTGCTTTCTCTTCTTATTTCCTCTCCTGCTTTACCTTTATTTTAAATTTTGGTTAAAATTCGGATCCTTTTAACTAGGCTGAACTTTTTCTGATACCAAGGAAACTCCAAATAAGAGGTTAGCGTGCGAGAGACAAATGCTTGGAGCTGGAATATTAAAGTTCAGTTTATGCTTTAAGCTGCAGTAAAATGTTGATCTTAAGTTGGTCTGAATTGCCAATAGTGGGGGGAAAAAAACATGTACTATTTTTCATCTCTGTTATCAAGATTATAATACTTAAAATGGAAAACCTGAAAAAATAGAAAAAGAACAGAAATACAGGAATCTTAAACAAGTGAGATGAGTCTTGCAAAGAGTAACAAAAAAGTGGCAAATGCATGTACCACTGCTTCTGTGCAAGCAGCTCTGCTCTGTCTGCCTTGTGAGGTCCTCATCTGGAGGCTTCAAAGCGGCAATCCTTGCTGCAGATTGCAAGGAATGGCGGCTTCTAAGAAGTGTAAACTAGCTTGCATTTGGGGCTGCAGGGGAAGAATTTAAAAATTCATAACTTTTGCTGTTTCTGAGCCTGTGAAAAAACTGCTGCATGTCTATATTTATTTTCTTCCAGGCTGGGCCCAGTATGTGGCCTACAGGGATTCCTAAAACTCGTGGAAATTCTTGCAGCATTTCCATCACTTCAGCATTTAGAGTGAGTAATGCTAAAGATTAACTTTGCTAACATTGCTCCTCAGCAGCCCTTGATGGGGGAGTTCCTGTACCCAAGAAACATTTTATTTGCCAACAAGACTGCTTGCTTTGATGAACAAGCGGAACAACAAAAACATTCAGAGAATATAACCGCAGACTAAAAGCTAGTGCTTTTCATCTCCCTGAAGACCCTTGGTAGTGGTTCATTCGATACCACTTCAGTCACTTTCCCGTGAGTTCCTCACTGGTTAAAAGCTCGTGGGAAAGGTTCAGTGCAGAGCCTCCTGGGGTGCTCCCTCTTCCTGCCATGGCACTGATCGACACTGCCTGTGGGTTACTTATTTCTTCATTCAAGCTCCATAACATGTCTGAGCCCCAGGCTCCCTCGTGGTGAGGTTTCTGAGGAACTCGCAGTCATGTCTGCCCAAGGAGAGAACAGGCTCCCTCCTGAACAAGAAGCAGTGTTAAATTTGGGGGTTAACTTCAGTATTTGTGCTGGTGCTGTGCACCTTCTTGTGTCAACGAACATCCTGAACTTCTGGTAGAACTTGTAAGAGATTGAGCTTTGTGGATTTGATTGATAGAAAAGATATTAAAAAAGCCATACTCAGCTAGTATCTGGTTTTGTTCTGCCCACGTGTTTTCACACACTCTTTGTCCCTTCCTTTACCAGGAGCAGTATTAGGAATAGAATTATAAGAACTCCAGTTACTATTTATTCTCTCGTATCCATGACAAACCAGCTGTCTCTGAATTTTAAGCTTCTTTACACTAGAAACAATTGTAGCAACAATAGTCAATATTCTGTTGTCATCTCTGTGGGAAGTTTACCGGGTTTTGAAAGGGCCTTTGGCCCTACTGGCTCAGCCCATTGGTCATTTGTCTGTATTGCATCTGGCCTTTTCATGATATTTTGGGAAAACAATAAAGCTTCAAAACTGGAATGAGTCCGAGGTATCCCAGCATTGCCTGTCAGATTAGAAGGGGATCCAGTATCTAAAATTGTGGCTATCTAAAACTCTTTCCATCCAGATAACCAAATGAGGAAAAACTTCATTTCTAATACTCCCTACCTGGAGAAGGAGCTGTTTAGGCAGGGATTTACAGCATCTGCTGGATTTTCTCAGTTTTGTATTTCTGTGTGCAAGGGAAATCTCATTTCAGCATAGCTGGAACACAGCTATTTCGTAACCATTTTAATAATCCTCAGTGTATGGTGAAAGCAAGGCATTAAGTGCTACCATTTGCATATCAAAGGAAATAGGTCAAACCATTCAACTAGTGAAAAAAAAATTTCTTACACTGTAAATTTGGGAAGCAGAAAGCTGCTTATTAGAGAAGCTGTAATTTGTGTGATGCTTCTTGCTGATTGAGGCTACTGCAGAGAAGAAGCTTCTCAAGATATATAGAGTGGTCTCTGAGGTAAATAAACCACAAAAATTTAGATTAAAAGGGAAGCTAATTCTCTCTTTGTCATCACCCAGCCTTGATGCTCTGAGTGAAAATGGCATTGGAGATGAAGGAGCAAAGAGTCTATCTGAAGTATTTCCAACCCTAAGATCACTGGAAACATTAAAGTAAGTGCAAGGTTAACAGTTCTGGAAAATTTTGAAAATAAATATATTAAACCTAGAGCCTTAAGGGACTGTGTGTTAACAATTATGGGCACAGCTAACCCATGGGCATGGAAGACCAATGAGTCTATGGAGATACTTAATCTGTAAATTAATTACAGAGTAAGTTAATCCTATGGCAATTCCTTATATCCCTTCAAGGGCTGTAATTTGTCTTTTTCCCTGCATATGGTCTAAACAGACTCCCCAAATTATATTTAAAAAAAAACATTGAAAATGAATTTTCCCCACACTGTAATAAATTAGAATAAATGTGTTCAACTAACAAAGCGATCTCACTTACTGTAGCTTATCACAGAATAAGATAACAGATGTGGGTGCAGAGAAACTAGCTACAGCTCTTCCTTCCTTGTCTTCGTTGAAGACACTAAGGTAAGCAGTTGTATTCTGTTCAGTTGTTTTAAACAACATACCTTGCTACCTCTGTCAGAACTTACTGAACAAGGAAGAAATACGTACACTGTGAAGCAGCTTTTGACTTCATTCTTGCATAAAGCCTTTAAAGAGGAGAGAAATGTATGACTCAGTGTAGATGTACAGAAGGGTACCGCAGGAATATAACAAGAACTGTACTGATTTTTAAAACCAATCCATAATACCCACTCATGAATAATACCCTGTACAAATGTGCACCCAGGGCCATGATCCACTGCAAGCTTATGCGGAGCTTGCTAAGCCCGCTGCTAAGCTTTAAGCCAGCAACAAGGTGGTGTGTGTTTGCTGATATGGGACCAATGGTCCCTCCCACTTCTTTAAAATGTCTGGCATAGACCTGAATGAAGTGGCTCAGTAGGGAATGCCAGAAACCATGGTGTGCAACTCTGGGATAATTTGCTCACGTGGAAATCTTTGAATGCTGTGCCCCAAATCTTTGAGCATCATTTTCTTAAAAATTGTAATTTGATCTAAAGTAGACAGAAATGTTCTCATTATTCATTAAGAATCTTGACCTGTTTTTTGCTGTAGCTGAGCTAGCTGAAGAAGAGATGTGGCCATTTGCCTTGCCTGATACAGAAAATATGAAATTGTGTTTTAAATATTAACTGCAACTAGATAAGGATAAATTGGAAGTTAAGATGTACCAACCATATCTGAAATTCCTTGATCTAATACATAATCTGTTTACATTATCTATTATTAATTTGTGACTATACTGGTTTTGTTTTCTGCAGCTTATACAATAATAGCATTTGTGATTTTGGAGCAGAAAATCTTGCGAAAGTTCTTCCTGCAATGGCATCTTTAAGAGTGCTGGAGTGAGTATGAAATCTTTTGAGATGGCTCAGGAAACCTTACTTGCTTGGATACTGAAAATTCAAATTTTCCATGCTCAGGGTAGAGGAGTCAGAAACCGAGGAAGAAAATTTCAGGGAAATTTCACAGGGAAAATGTGCTTATGCAGAGTCCCCATAGCCAGTGGTTAGAAAGGATTAAGGAGTGGTTCACCATAAAAACCAAAAAGTCGGTTTTAAGGTGGGAGAATAGGGTCATGGGGAGTTGGAGAAGGACCTCGGGTACATAGAATAAGGAATCCCTCAGATGACCTAATTAATGTTAAGTTTTAGTTTGACCTTTTGAGTATTTTATTACAGGTTTTTTGAATCAAGGATCTATTTTCATTTTTTTCTTTTTCTTTCTTCCCTCATCTGCAGATAAGCTCGTATAGTATTTTTGATTTTGAATGAAATGTTTGATTATACAGCTATATGATGTGATCTGGATTAACAAAGTTGTTTGGGTTTTTCTTCTCAGTATTCAGTATAACAAAATAACTGGTATTGGAGCCCAACAGCTGACTGACAGCCTACGAAAATGTCCCCATATAAAGAACTTGGTGTAAGTGTCTTGATATGCCGTTTGCCGTATCTTCAGTCTGTAAACTGGGTTAGAATTCATGCTAAAGCTATGTTCTGTATTTGTCAGATTTGTAAGAAGCACAAAAAAAGACATCACAAAAATACAAAAGCAGACACAGAAATGTTAAAAATGTTGTCTCTGGTTTCAGCTCCATTAATTCCCAATCGTACCAGGCAAGCAAGCTCGTCCTGCTTTAAGCATAGTTTACACTGAGCCTCCCTTTGTTAATCTTGCAACCTCCCAGAGTACCTGAGCTACTCTGTGCTGCAGGACTTGTATGTGAAGGATAAACAATGAGCAGCCATCATTAGAGGTTGAATAGATGGAAGTTGCCAGTGCACATTCAGGGGAAGGGAGTTTGATGGAAAGCTGAAGAACAGTTAGGGAGACGGACTGTAGTGTGTCCTACAACCAGAGTCACCCAGGTTATGGAGGAGTGAACTGCTTTCTTCTAATTGAAAATGCATTTTCATTTGTTCCATAACTGAAATACTTTTCTAGAGTGATATGCAAAAGGGAAAGGCAACTTTAAAAACAAAACAAAGCACAAACATACCAAACAGACCAAAAAAACTTGTCAAGCATATTATGCTTCTTAAAATCTCTTTTCTTTCTGAATTTGCCTTTACAGGATGTGGAATCCCACCATTCCCTATGGAGTTCTCGAACACCTTCAGCAGCTGGACTCTAGGATCAGCGTGTAAACTGAGATGACCCCATAAAGGTAAACATAAACCCTGCCTCTCTGAGACAACAAGATTTGTTTCTGTGGCAGCTGTTGATTCTGGACTCGCCGGCAGCAGGCACAGTAACAGCACCACTGCATACATGGCTAAGTAAAGAGATGCTGCCCTAGAGTGGCACAGATCAATATCACATCAGGCCCCCTTTCCCCCCATTCACCTTGCATCCCCCATCTCCCTGGCACCAGCACTAGCAGACTGCAAGAGCTGCACCAACAAGAATTACCTTCTTCTAGGACTCCTAGTTCATCCCAGTTCAGTGACTGGCAGCTCACTACCTTCTCTTTTCTGTTGCAGAACACTAAATAGCTCTGTGTACTTCTCATGTTTAATAGATGAGTTCTGTACTCCTTAGAAATTGTTTTGTGTTGATTTTTAGTAAGTCCTTTCACTTTTCGTTTGTTTAATACAAATCCTTAGCAGCTGCTTTTGTCACTGTGAAGCTGTGCCTGTACTGTTCTCAGAGCAAACCATTTGTTCCTACATTCCTTGTTCTCAGTCTGTTTTGTGTGGTTTAGCCACTGGCAGCCATTTCTACTTCATTGATTCTGCCTGCACAGTTTCAAGGATCCTTGAAATATTTGCATCGTTAGCAATTTGCTAACAGCTTGCTGATGATCACCAGGAACTGACTGCCTTGATGCTCCTGCACTGGAGCTGCAGCAGGCACACAAAGTTAGGGTTTTGTGTAGGATTTCTGCTCCCAGTTTTCTGCCATGTGCTTCCTCTTGCTCTTAAGAAAAATTACACAGGATGCATCAGTGAAATGATCCCAGTGAAGAATGAAAAGCCAGAGTCAAGCCAGACACCCGATGCCCTCCAGCTTTCTTTCAGATGGCAAAAAACATATTGCAGAGTGATTGCCAGCTGCTTGAGCTGTGGTTTGAATAGTCCTGGCAATGGCTGCAGTTGCCAATGGCTTCCTAAACCATGCAGTGAGCCAAGCTTTTGCATGACTCTTGCCCTCAGTGCACTAATCAAGCGGACGTAGACCAGGCTATAGATATGGCACTGATCAGGCTACCGGTTGACTCGGGTGCCATACCAGTTTCACAGACTGGCTTTATACAGCAGCAGTGAAAAATGGTAGTGACCCTTAATGGCCTACAGTACAACAAACTCTTTGTCTTGTTGAATAACCGTACCTACTTGGGAAAGAAGACATTAGGGATATGAACACTGCCAGGAAACCTCACAAAAACAAAGCTTTCTCTAACCTCCTGTGTCTGTCATTCAAAGGCAGCATGTGATAGGAGTCTCTGAACATGTAGGTCAGCTCCCAGATGACCTTGGTTTTCCGCTGGACGCAGAGCAATGGCAGTCAGTGGTAGAGAGCTCCACTCTGTGAAAGTCGATGATTCTTGGACACTGCTCAGCTTTCACACCAAGCAAAAGATGTGTTTAATGCTGCTCGGCATAAACAACCCCTCGCATCTCCCTCCGCCGTTTTCTCATGTTTGCAACACATGCCTGTGGCACTGGTTACCACATTAGTGTAGTGTCTGGGTGTGTGAGGAAACATTCTTCTTCATTGGCACTGAGGACTAGTAGCAGCAGGAAGTCTGGATCCTGTCTCCTAAACCTGAAACATCCAGCATCTACCAGTCACTGTTGTCTGTTTTCAGAGCACATAAAATATATACTTTTGGTGATGTTAATGGTGATTAAGCTGATGGGCATACTCCTAATACTCTGTTTTCATCATTTCACAGGTAACATAAAGAGAGAGGAAGGTGTCCTCTGTGTTTTCCTATCTTCTTGCTCATTTATGAATCCGTGGCTGATTTTCATGATAGTGGCAAAATGAAAAAATTCACACTTAAGCTTGAGTGATGCTTAAAGTGGGTGAATGATGGAATTCACATTTTTTAAAGGTCATTTAAAAAATTAAAAAATGTTATTCAAAGACCCAGTTGTGTTTCTACTGAAGTGATGAAGAGTTAAACGTCAAGTTTCAAAGATGAAAAGAGCATCTGGATATTGGATCACCATTAAAGGTGACCAGGAATCACCAGGATATTGATAGTATAAAATTCCATCATCAATTCATCGAAGAATAGATGGCAAGCCACTGGACCTGCAACATCTGAAGTAGTGAAAGATCAAATGTAATTGTTTCATGGTGCCAGTGGTAACTGCGACCAAATTCAGTTTGATGATTTTGGACTTCCAAAGCTCAATGTTACAGATTTCACCTGTCTGTCTGGACTGATTTGAAGCATTAAGGTCAGGAGCATAAAAAAGAATGATCAGTCTTAGGAAACAGTCTGATGTTGTAAGATTGTCCATGAGAATCCAGAAGTGGCTCTTTTCTTGATGCTAATCACCAATGCTGTCTTGAGGGATAGAAAGATACTTTCTATCACTCTCTTGTTATAGAATCCTTCAAAAAGATTAGGAAAAAAAGAAAGTAAAGAGAAGGAATTAATTAAAATTGGAAAACTACTAAGGATTTTTCTGACATTACTGCAGAAATCCAAATACATGCAAATAGCTTCAGTTTATTGCACAAAAATCCTCCAAGTGACAATCTTCAAAGCTTTTTACTCTGTCTCAAATGAGAGCTTTTTTTTTTTTTTCCCCCCATTCATATGAATGAGATCAGGTGGATTGGGATTTAGTTTCTCACTTGCAGGTGGCAGCATAAATGTACAAGCATCTATTTTGTACTTGACAGTGAAATCACTACTGTGTGTGCTTTATGTAGCCTTCCTTCACAGAGTTATGAATAACTAGGCAATGACAGACAATACCATATTTCAAAGTGTTATCATATATCTGCGCTGCTGGCCTCATTGATATGTGGGCCAAATACCGGTCTTGCTGACTGCAATAGAAAAACAATTGTCTCCTTTTTTCCTTTCTTTTTTTTTTTCCTTCTTTTATTTCACCTCTGTGAACATGAAGGGAACTTGTAATCGTATGGAGACCGTTGTCAGGACTAGCATTCTGGCTCCCTGTTCAGGTACAGTCTGGAGACAGAAAACCAATAAGAGATGGAAAAAGCCTGGAATATTCAATATGCCACAAATTGGGAAGGGAGGTCTCTACTTCACAGTTAGCTCAACAACCCCCTTGAAATCTCTGCTGCTAGGAAACACTGACAATACTGACCCAAGGACCTATGCAAACTAGAATCTCTCAACTAACCTCTCAAATACTGCATTACTTGGTTTTGAAAAACTCCCCAATTTAAACAGTTCAAAACCCCAATCTTTATGTTCTTTCTGGCAAATTATACTTCTCTGCTGAAGTTTCAGTGCCTGTGGAATCTTGACAGCTGGGATGGAGGGTGGACAAATTAAAGAAAGAAAGAAGGAAGGAAGGGAGGAAGGAAGGAAGGCCTGCTTTGTTTCTGTCAATCAAAGGAGAGCAGGGAACCACACCAGGTACATGAAGGTAATAGTACAAGAGAGCAAGGTGGAAAAACTCTACAGAGAGTATGATTGTAACTTGCAAGTGGTATTTTTCTTAACTATCTGCATGGTTCTTCTCTCTAGCCAAACTCTAGCCAGAGTCATGCGAAAAAATCTCATTTACATTCCCCTCTTTCAGCTGCTTGAATGGGAGGTTGTTTGAGCCAAATCTCGTGCGATGTTCCCATCAGCCTGTGGCACTCCAGCCATGCAGATTTGGGTAAGCCCTTGTCTCGGCTTCCCTTAACTAAGCTTTGGATGTCAAATGCCCCTTTAGGGATATTTTCTGCAGTTACACTTCACTGTGACTGAAACTGAGACGGTACTAAATATTACACAGGCATCTGAACGTTACAGGACCCCGTCTGGATTGATAAAATCATGTTGGGTATACTGCTGATCTCTTTCTATGAATTAGTGGGAGATGTATGTTTATAATGTACAGATTGTAAATTATGATGCAATGTTTTGTTTGTCTTTATACATCTTTTTAAAGTATTAATAAAAGTGAGTATTCCTTGTACAGTAGTTTGTAGTACCTGTTGAAAGTTATTTTGATTTTTCTCTTGGAAACACTGTGAAACCACTGCTAGCTTCTGAACATAATAACATGCTCAGGACTTCATATTGTAGGTTAATAGAAAGCATGAGGGAGACAGGTTGGTCCTGCTGGCACTTACTAGTTCAGTGGTCTGGAAATGGAGAAGTAATTCTTTTGCAACGGGCAATGGGATCTTGCAATGCCAACTGACGGACTGTAAGTCCAGAATTGGAAGATATGAAAGTGCTGACTGAAGCCACCTGCTAATAACAGCAAAAAGTTGTTTTCATCCTTTCAGACCTTTTGCAATTAAAAGTTCTAAAATAAATCAAGGTTCAAAATCTGGATATTCTTCTGGCACAAAACTTCTCCAAAACCCTTTTGTCAAATGAATGCCTTGTGTATAGAGGACTGAATTCACTGGCTACCCTAAAAAAAGCTGTTCTGATCAAATCTATGTTCTAAAAATCTCTCAGGATGAGAAAAATGCTACTCTTTTTATGCCCATGCTCTTTTTATTGTCAAAGAAACCCTGTTAAAATGCTAGGGCTTGTGTTATGATGGTAGCCAGATCCTGTGATCTTGAATACTCTCCCAAACCTTTAAACGTATGAAGCTGAGCTGTTTTGAGAAATCAGAAATCTTGATCTAAGATTCAGAATCTCCACAGTGAATTACTTGGTGGAATTTGTATTGCTTGACCTGAGCATTGTGTGGCATAAACCCACTGCAGCAAAATGATTACAAACTAGTAGATAATGCAATAAGTACCTATGACAAACTGAACCATGTTCTTAAAATGGCATATAAGTGACCCTGAAAAATTAGTGTAAACCGTCTCTGTGAACAGTATGAATTTCTAATTATATAGGCAGCAGGAATGCTGCCTTCAGCAGCAAAATCCAGCCTTTCTTGTGTTAGTACCAAAAGGGCATGTGAACGCAAGCTCAACAAGCTTTTAAACTTGGCTACTCTTTATATAGGTGCCTAAATGGGGATTTAGTTCCCTAAATTATCTTTACGTGTTAGAATATTGTATCCTAAGTGACTTCATCCCTGACTTGCAGGCCGGGGATTGTATGGAACAAAGCACTTTTTGGTATTTTAAGGCCCCAAACTGTATCTGATGGAACCCATCTTGGAGAAAAGCTACTTAATTCAATGACAGTGCTTCACCTCTTGCAGCAGCAGCCGAAAATTGCATTTGGGGCACAGAATTTTGGGGCCTGGGAGCTAATAATTGCTGCACTAGGAGTTAAAAAAATGCCATTTGAGTGCAACACGCTGAGAGTATCAGGAAAAAAGAGTTTGATATGCGAGTTTCTTTGTTGCTGTTTCAAGGAGGATCTAAACTGTCACCCTCTGGTCCCTCATACTGGCTGTCAAGAGACTCTCATGACAGCATCCATCTGGATTCTAAAGCCTGAGCTGGGAGTAGATGGTAGAGACACAGACTGCAGAGGACAGACATAACGCATGGAGAATGTTCAGGAGAATGTTTTCAATTCTGCTTTATCTGAAATGTTCTTGGTACATCAACTTGGCTTAACAATGGCACAGTTATGAAAATTGGACTTTTCTAAAAAATATATTAAGATAAAACCAGTACAATACCTGCCTTCAATAACATGTGGGT